>JARFJB010000365.1:0-140000 GCA_036346205.1 Vesta saturnalis | reverse complement strand
ACATTATTGTCAAAAAATGTTTATTATATTATAATTATACAGCAGAAGTCCAGCAACCATCTGCAGCTGTGTGTGAATAGCATATAAAGGATGGAATGGTACGATAAAGTTTGCTACGCCCCTGTGCATTTCCCTGTCCTTTGCAAGAGATGAAATTTACACGTTATTATTTGAAAATGTGTTTTATATTATAATAATAAAACAGAATGCCAGCAATGAACTGCAGTTCTAAGAAAATTGCATGTGAAGGAAGATTTGATTTTAGTACAAAATCTGGTATGTCCCTGGATGTTTCATTTCATTTGTGAGAGATGAAATTTTAAAATTGTTGTTAAAAAGTGTTTATTATTTTATAATGATTTAACACAATTCCAGCAACCATCTGCAGCTGTGTGAGAATTGTCTGTAAAGGATGGAATGGCAGGATAAAGTGTGCTACGCCCATGTGCATGTCCCAATCATTTACTAGAGGTGGAATTTTTACATTATTGTTTGAAAATGTGTTTTATATTATAATTATATGAAGAATTTCACAACCATGTGCAGCTGTGTGACCATTGCATGTAAAGGATGGTATGGCATTATTGTAAAGTTTGGTACGCTTATGTACATTTCCTAATCGTTTACAGTATGTTTGGAAACCGTATTCTATAGTATAATTAGATACCAGAAATCCATCAACGATTGTAATCCCTAAGGATGTATGGTATGGTTTCGGTGTAACGTTTGGCCACTGTATGCTTCTCAATCATTTACGCGAAAAATTGTGATGTGACGTCACTATCGGAATATTCCATTCAAACTTTGACGTCACTGCAGTGGTATAACGGTAAATATGTGACGTCACCCTCGGATATCTTCGAAAAAATGCTAGTTTTGGTTGCTGTTTTCCGACCAGCTTGGAAAATACTTTCAGGACGTGTCAAACGATTGGGAACACTCGAATGCATTTCAATACAATAAAAATTAATCGGAAAATAAAACGGTATAATTTGAGAATAATAATACCCTGACATATAATAGACCATTCACTTATCTAGAAATGGAAAGAACCTTAAAAAAGTGCAAAGACAGAGCTCCCGGTGCAGGTAATATCACCAATAGCATGATAAATAATCTGAGAACAGAATCTAAAGCAAATTTATTAAAAATACATAACGACATATGGGAATCAGGAGTCTATCCTTCTCAATGGAAACTAGCAAAAGTTATTGCTTTTCCGAAAGAAAAAAAGGACACTTCTAAGCCGGAAAATTATCGACCAATAACATTGACCTCATACTTATCATTTGAATCCATGATAAATTATAGGCTAATAGCGATATTAGAAAAAGACAACATCATAAGCAAATATCAATTTCGTTACAGGAAAGGATTCTACACAGTCGATTACCTACTTCAAATCGATAATATAATAAATGAAGCCTTCACCAAAACACAACATACGCTAGTAGTTTTTTTCGATGTTCAAAAACTTGTGACACAATCTGGCGATACCAAACACTTAAACCTCTCAAAATGTGGAAAATAAAAGGTAAACTCCCCAAAATTATACAAAGTTTTTCGCAAAATCGTACCTTTCGAGTGCGCGTGGTGGATATATGTTGACGACTTGGCCATCGCTGTAAGTGGTAGTAATATGGCTGTAATGCACAAAATTATGCAGGGTAACATAAATAGGGTCAACGAAGAAACAGAATCCCGAGGGATGAAATTTCTAAGAAAACGATTTGTATGCACTTTTGTAGGCTACGTAGGAGGCATAATAAAATTGAACTGAAATTAAAGAACCATACAATTCCATGCGTAATAGAACACAAATTCTTTGGACTTGTGCTTGAGAATAAACTAACATGGAGCCACCACATAGCCAGATTTAATACTCTCTTAATATTCCTAGAGGCCATACATTTTCTATGAGAAATTTAAAAATAATTGAGCTATCATAAATTATAAAAATTATCCAACAAATCGAAATAATTCAATAATGAGTATAAATGTATCATAAAAAAATGAGCATAGCCTAAAGGAAGCATTTAATGATCCCAGCAATCGACAATGCTTTCACTTGGCAAGATGTGGGAAGAAGGGGAAACAAAAAAAAATAATAGTAATAATAAAAATGATACACCTTGTCGTGGTGGGGGGCTTGGTATCCACTGTTGCCAGCAGTGGTGAAGCCTCGTGTGTCTTAGTCATATTGGTTTTTATGATATCTTTGTCATTTGTTTTATATCTTGGGGACCTTATCCCATCAACAAAGGCGACTGTAAGGTGTAATGCCAACCGTGCGAAGATATGAATAGCTATAGGAGACTTGGTCTTGAACGGTGCCCTCCGTATACCTGCCGCCCTCCGGTTATAATACGGCTTACTCTGGTAAGGGTGCACTGCCATAGTGGACATATATTTCAGCCCTTCTCGTGGGTATTCCATGACAGAAAAAACATACTTTTACAGGACTCATCCTCCGAAATGGACGGTGTTGAGGGACAAGGATAAAGCCCTCCAAGAAAGTTTAATTGAGCAAGTGACGTCGGGAATTTTCATCCCACGGTTCTTACTCATTAAAAAGACTGATTCAAGCTCATTTGAGAAAGAAACCCATTTTTCATATCAAAAACCTTATATGGGCTAGTAGGTGACGTAAACTACTGTAAGAAAATAAAGATAAGATTACTGATAGACACGAAATTACAAAAACAAGCTAAACGTTTACTACAACTGGAGAATTTTGGAAACATATCCGTAACCGTTGTACCGCATAATAGATTGAACATTGTAAGAGGGGTTATAATATGTAGAGATCTGTTAAACTGCACAACAGAGCAAATTCTCGAAAACATAAGGATCAAAAATAGACGTTAAACGCATTACAATTAAGAAAGAGAATAGAATTCTAAATACGGCAAGTCTAATACTTACGTTTTGTAATCAAAATCTGCCAACAATTGAAAAAGTGTCATTTTACAAATTAAATGTCCTTGTATATACCTTCATATTTAAGGTGTTACAGATGCCAATTGTTTGGACATTCTGCACAAAACTGTAAAAACGTACAAGTGTGTGTATGCGGAAAGCAATTACATACCGAAAGACCTTGTGATAAACCCATCCAGTGCATGAATTGTAAAGGTGATTACTCATCAAGATCCAAAAATTGCCCAAGATATGTAGAAGAAATCAAAATACAAGAAGTAAAAACTAAAAACAACCTGACATATAATGAAGCACGCAAAGAAGTACTAGGTCTACAACCTAACGGACCATCGTATGCTAATGTAACACCCACAGCTGCAAAGAATACAAATACAACAGTTAGCTTCTACACTGATACCCGTTTTAATAACGGAACTAAAAAAACACATTTGCAGTACTAAAAGACAGCGAAGCAAAATGTGCAACGACGCAAAATACAAATCAAAAAACAAATAAACAAAACGAAAATCAGAGTGTAAGCAACAATATGCCTTCAATAGTACCGATATCCCCCCTCCCCATCGAGGCAATGGACGAAGAGTCCCGTTGGACTAAGAGGAACACGAGAAACACTATATCAACGTCAACGGAATGGAGTATTGCCTTCTTTGATAGAGCAACGTTCCACGAATCCAGATCTACCTTAAAAAAAGACCTAGAGGATATAAAAAAGGGAGACCAAGAGGTCCCTGACGTTATAGTCAGTGATATATACTGTGATACCTTTTGATTACTTACCTAATCTATTTTTAAAACTTAGTGATAATAGACTGTGATAATTTATGTTTGTTAGTCTCAAATACCAGTCTATTGTGTTTTTCTATCTGTTATTTATTTATTTATTTATGCACAGTATAATTATTTATCTTTTTGTAAACACGGTATTATGGCTGTAACAAACTACAACGAAACCATTTTGCAATGGAATTGTAATGAACTCCAAAAGCACTATGGTGAACTACAAATGGTGATAAACCAAATCAAGCCCGTCGTAATATGTATACAGGAAACACATTTAAAGGAAGGTGTAACCTTCCCTTTAAAGGGATATATATGTAAATCAAAATTATACCGGAAACGAGAGGGCTAGTGGAGGTGTCGCAATATATAGTCGAAATAGAATACCTACAAAACAACTACCCATACATTCAAAACACCAAATGATTGCCACGCAACTAACGTACCCGATAGAAACATCGATATGTGATATATATCTCCCAAAATTTGATTGGAACTTGAACGATTTAAACGAGATAATCCGACAACTTCCACTGCCTTTTTTGATAGCAGAGAATTTCAACACACACTCTCAACTGCGGGGTTCAATATATAAAGACCAACGTGGGAAAATGATTGAAGAACTCTTGGAAAGTCATAATATCAATATTCTAAATACAGGAGAACCGACCCATTTTAATGGTAAATCTAACAAGTTGACACAAAAAGATCTACCATGTCCATTCCCAGGAGATGGAAAATAAAAGAAGCCGACTGGGGAAAGTACGCAAATAAGCTTTATAACCTACAACTAATATCCACGGAAAATATAGAAAAACAAGGCCATGATTTGACAGAAAATATAATTAATATAAAGAAAACATCCCACTTTCGTCCGGGACAACTAGAAACACAAGCGTACCATGGAGGACTCAAGAAGTCAGCAATGCTGTTAAAAATAAAAGAAAAGCATTTAATATTTTTAAGAATGCACCAACCACCTCTAATTTAGCAGCATACAAACAAGCTAGGGCAACAATGAGAAAAGTCATCTTAAATAGCAAACAACTTTCCTGGAAAACACACATAAATGCTATAAACGTAAAGAAGTTTGGAGGAAAGCGAAAAGCATAGACGACCCACAAATGTCATGTCTGAAGTCCTTAATAGTCGACGGTGCAAATATAGGTGATCTGAAAAAGAAAGCAGAAACACTTGGTGCTCATTTCGAAAACGTAAGCAGCTCACTATGCAACAGCGAGTACTTAAGAATAAGGCTGTCACATACTCTAAGCTGTATATGTTCCTAATAGGAATAAACCATCTTCTGTCAGTTATCCCAGACTCCATTGGAAAATGCACATATGCCGATGATTTATAAAACGTGGAAAAGTAATAGAATAAATAAACTGCAAGAAGCAATAAGTAATATAACCGACTTCTCGTAAAAAAACCGTATTTAACTTCTCGAAAGAAAAAAACCAAAGGCATTAATTTTAGTCGTCTACGATTACGACAAACTGAACCAAACCTATATGTATACAACAGACAAATACCATTTGTCAAAAGTATAAAACTGTTGGGTGTAATTTTGGATGTAAAGTTATATTATAAAGAACATATAAGCACATTACTAACAAAATGTAAGAAAAGATTAAATCTAATAATCTGCCTTTCAAACATAAACTGGGGACCAGGTCGTAAAATAATGGTAACATTGTGTAAGGCATTCGTAATGTCAATAATGGATTATGGGTCAATAGTATATTAGTCCGCAAGACCATCAACAGTTGAACCCTTAGACAGCCTACACGCTTATGATGCGAGGTTGTGCATAGGCGCCTTTCGCACTAACCCACATGCATCTAACTTTTCAGACACTGGAATACCTCCACTAAAAATACGAAGGCAGCAGATGATATTGATTTACTACAGCAAGATGCTGACGGTACATGAACATATAAACCATAGATTTCTAGAAAACGAAACTTGTTAGAAATAATAGAAAAACATGGTCTTAACAAAATATTTCAAACAATACCGATGGATAGTAACAAAGAAATCATTAAACAATACAAGAAAGTAATTAAAACAAAAATGTACGACATCTGGCTACAAGAATGAAATACAACACAAACGCACCTGCAAAAAATGAAGATAACAATAAAACCATGGAAAACAGAGACTAACCTAACAAAAGGAGAAGAGGTAATACTAACAAGAGTCCGTATGGGACATAATAACCTAACCCAGCTTTGCAATACGGACCTAACATGCTATTGCAATGCCCAAAATATAATGAGATATGTCAAAGACTATGGCTCGTAGTATAGAAGAAATATCTAAGGATAAACAAGAAAGCATACATAAATTAATGACCTTTCTGAAGGATGCAGAAGTAGCCAAATTACTATAAGAATAAAAAACAAGTAAACCTCAGCAGGCAGAGTGAAATGGAAAATAACCAAGGTAGTCGTGCCAAAAAAAAAAGATAAAAATAATAATAATTACAAAAAATGAACGTGTTCTTACAAGAAAATGGTTGTTAAAACAGACAGACTGGGTAAAATTTAAAGCAAACATTACGTCCATAATTAGAAACCAAGAAAAAACTGTTTAGTAGATAATATATCAACAGCCATTACAGAAGCAGCAGAAAAATGAATATCACAAAGCAAAGCAACTCAATAGAAACGTGCGGTTCCTTGGTGAAATGTGGAAATTGCAAATGCGTGACAGAAATTAATGTCAAAACAACGAACACGGAAATTTGGAATAAAATCAAGTCAGTGTCTGCGAAAAACTTAAATAAGGCCTCATTCATTCTAAGAGAGAATGGAAAGCTTATTATTGAGCTAACGAACGTATCTGCAAACTGGCGGAATATTTCGAGAAAGTTAGTAGCTCCAACCGATATCTATAGCACAGTTCAAGGAAACAATGCATAATAGAAAAACTTGCTTAAATTGTACTGAACAAACGGAAGGTGGCTACAGTTAAAAATTTACAAAAGAGGAATTAGAAGGAGCGTTAAGATGTGCATCAGACACTTCTCACGGTATTAACAAAATCACATACTCAATGCTTAAAATTTGATTTATACTGGAATTGTAGATCTTCTTTACGTGTAGACTGAAGGAGACTACCCTTTAACATGGAAAACATCCATTATAGTCCCTATCCTAAAATCCAACAAGGATAAACTAAATGCATCTAGCTATCGTCCCATATCACTCACCAGCTGTATTAGCAAAATATTAGAGAGAGTTGTTAATAAAAGACTAATAGAGCACTTAGAAAACAACAAATACCAAGCAGGTTACAGAAGAGGTTATTCGACAAGAGACAACATAATGCTTCTCTCAACAGCCATGCAAGAAACTTTTAACCAAAGGGAGCATGGCACTGTAGTCTTTTTTGATTTGTAAAAAGCGTATGACAGTATGGCGCTATGGGGTACTAGAAAAGATCCATTGTTAAGAGGAAAAATGTTTAATTTTATAAATTCCTTTTTAACCCAAAGGCATATCCAGGTTAGAGTTGATAATCATCTACCCTCCAAACATCAACTTGAAAATGGCATACCACAAGGGTCACCGATTAGCGTAACCCGGTTTATTATTGCAGTAAACGATTGACAAAATCACTGCATCCTAACATAAGCCGATAGCCATATACAATTCATCCAAAGGAGATATGTCGCATAATGCAACAGAGCAAGCCGCTATTAATGCGGTACTAAAAGAAGCGGAGAATGTAGAATTTCGTTTCTCCCGGGAAAAAAAAAACGGTATGCATGCATTTTTGTAAACTCAAACACCCGAATCGTCCTCCAAACCTTCTTATAAAGGAAAATAAAATCAAATGAGTTACAAACCATAAATTCTTAGGAGTAATATTTGGCCACATACCAACATGGAAGGCGCATGTAGAAAATGTCGTAACTAAAGCCCGAAAAAGGTTGAACATTATTAAGTTTCTATCCAACTCTAAATGTGGTGCAGATAGAGAAGTTCTGATCCGCTGCATATTCCACTCTCAAACCCCTAGACGTTATACAAAACTTATGTATACAAGATGCGATTGGGGCTTATCAAACCAATCCGATAAGTAGCATACACATAGAATCAGGGATATAACCACCAAAATTATGAGGAATGTGGCTGCTACTAAAATATGTAATAAAAATAAGAAACCTACCAAACCACTTTATAAATCATATACCTTTTATTAGTGAAAGTGAAAAACGTCAAAAAAACAAAATACAATTGTTACCAATCTAAAAGGCATACTACAATAACTTCAGTTAGGTTATCCACCTGAAACAAAAGAAAAAGGAATAAAAAACCGGGCCTGGAAGGAATGGGAAAACGAATGGGCTGCAGAAAGCAGGCTTTTAAAGTTACATATACCAAGACCTAAAGAAAGAAAAAGTGATTCCCAAATGACAAGAAAGCAGAGTGTAGTGTTTACCAGAATAAGAATAGGACATACACAGTTAACACACTCACACTTATTAAATAATAAAACCGCAACCAACATGTACGTATTTGTAATGAAAAGCTTACCATTCAACATGTCCTTGAATCCTGTAGAGAGCTAAGACATCAAAACTAGGCTAGGAATTAAAAGTGGAATACAAATAGCCTTAAGATTCGACAAAGAAAAAATGACTAATGTATTACAGTATCTGAAAGATATACGGATTTTCCACAAATTATAGAATAAAATAAAAATGGATGAAACATATGTAGCCTACCGAGTGACTAATATACTTTCAGTTACTAACAGTAATAACAATAATAATAATAATATATTAGATTAAAGACCACAAAAGTGGAGAAGATGAAATCAGTGCATTACTAAATATATGCCATTACAGTCTTACACAATAATACACAGATTGGCTAATATACCTGAACACAAAAAACAGTACTCTGTTATATTCTTTTATACTATATACACAATACACTATTAATATTGCACTGAGCTGAGCGGTGGTGTTAAATTAAACCTCCCTTGAGTGTATGTGACTAACGTGTCGTGCAATGAAGTTTTGAGGGATGATATCCCGTTTTGCGTTGGCGTATATCTTAGAAAGTGTTTGCAGATTACACCTTGTTTTACGTGGTCTTGTTTCCTGATGCACTAGCATCACCCAAGGGAAAGCAAATCGTTAAGAGGCTTGATCTAATGTACTTGTGTTGATTGTCAGGTACTAGTTGAGCAGACGCAGTAGTTGTGATTATTGTAAGCAACCGTTTGCTCCGAGAAATTATGTAAAGCCTTGCTGACGGCAATTGTATACAGCCAACAGTTTTTGAATATTGTAAGTACACTTGGTGGGAAACGGCCGTCGTCCGTGCCAACAGGGAAGATCGAGTTCTAAGGGCACGAGCATCCCTCTACTGATTCTGTTGAATGTGCAAAGTAAAACTATTTAAGGGCTTATTGTTACTTTGGTTGGTAATAAATATAAACCTTGTCTGTTTAAAAAATTATTGAATATTTGATAGACTTTATAGCGTTCACAAGGGCATATGTTTATTTTTTATAGAAGATTTCTTAACAGATACAATTACAAAATTATTTCGTCATTTGTTTACGTAAAGCATTCACTATTAATTTTGGGTGCTGGCGACGTCTTGTTCATTTGGTTTTATTAATCTTTTAGGGTTGATAATTAGGAAAGGCCTTATTTTGAGCTCTCGAAAGCGCTTTTGTGAAAGTCAAAGAAGGGAAGATTTGTGTATTTTAAATTGTGAGATGTAAATTGTTTTCAAACCGTATTTGACTATAAAAACTGTTACTGTTGCGTGAAAATTCATAGTGGGGACAATCGTGTGTTAAAGTTAATTATTCAGTTTCTTTTAAGTTTTGTAAAGAACCAGCTTACAGGCGCTAAAAGGGTATTAAACTTCCACATTTTGTTGTTGTTCATTTATAACAATTTAGCTTTGCGATTATAGCATTTTAATTTTAATGTTTTGTGTTAATTAAGATTGGGACGAGGGTAGCTCTTTTAGTCATTCCGATTAAGATAACTACAATATTTAGTAAAATCCACGACCCTAACGACGAACTAGCCGGTCCTTGATGTTATTTGCCCCGCGGTGTTCTAATCTCGTTACAACATGCTACAATATTATCAACATAACGAAACCAAATTTCAATCTTACCAAATATATTTAATGAATAAGTGAGATCTTCTAGCTTGTACATAAAAATAAGTATAGATAAATCTTGTTGAATGTAAAATAATTATGATTAACACAAAGATCAAATAATTGAATTCACTCCATTCTTGTAACTAATTCAAAATTATTACTAGATAAAAAATTATTTAATAAACACATACATTCTTGAGGGGGTATATTAGAAAACAAACTATGTAGTAATATGAACACTTACTGGTATATTATGTAGTAGTAATTATATGTTTTGTAGATTATTAGTTAGAATCCTTAATAGACTGTTTTGATTTGTAATTTAAATTGTTCGTTATTATGTGGCTTAGTTTGTTTGCTAAAACTAGGTGCAGACTGTAACAAACTACTGGTTCTATGGGAATATTTGGTTTGTGGATTTTTATGAGACCCTATAGTTTTGGTGATTGTGCCTTCTTGTATAAATTTTGTTGTTTTCATGGCAAAATAATGGAGTTAATTCAATTATTTGATCTCTGTCTTAATAAAAATTATTTCACAATCGATAGTAAGATCTACAAGAAATGGTTTATCAATGGGCATTCTAATTTTGCTCAATTTAGCTAATATATTTATGGAACATTTAGAAGATAGAATTTTTGAATTAAATGTTTTTGAAAAGAGTGTATTTTGGTTTCGTTATGATATATTACCATGATTTGGTAGTTTATCACATTTTTAATTACTATTAAGAATGAGTAATTAATATTGACAATTTACATTCTAACTAAAATTTACACTAAAGAAAGAACAAAATAGATCCATTAATTTTCAAGGTTTAAACATAAAAATTAATACACAGAACAAATTGGTTTCTCCCTTCAGAAAACCTACACATACACACATAATTGTAATCGATGCATGTCACCATGAAACACATACGTTAGCTGCATATAGATGATTAATGTAGAGAACAATGTCATTACTATTAAGCCAAATATATTTCAATAAAGAAATAGCAATCAGTAAACAAATTACACAAACAAATGGTTGCATTTCAAATACAGTTGACACTTTCGTTAAAAATCAAAAGTGCAAATTATCCATCAAAGCACTTACCCAGAACGCAGAAAATAAATACATATCAATTTCATATTTTAGAAAATTAAAAAAGAAAGAGCAGCTCTCAAATTACTAAAGAACAAGAGATACTATACTTAAACATTTATTTAAAACCAAAGATTCAACTAATAACATTTTGAAGTCGGGTATTTATGAATTGAACTACACATTCTGTAATTCTGTTTATACTGGGCAAACGCTTAGGAACTTTAATATTAGATACATAAAATACAAATCAAATTATGCCAAACAACTAATAGTAAATAATCACCTTACAAAAACACTATTAACACTATTTAAAAAAAAACAGTATTAAATTTATAAGTTTTATAATAAAAAAGGCAAATGGGATGTTTTGGAAGCCTTGCGAAGTTTATAAACATAAATAGAAAGTTGACCTTGTAAACACACCTTTAACAGATATTTTAAATATAGAATTATAATTTATAAAAAAGTTTGCCGTTTTACTTTAATGATTTGTTACCACAGCTACTTGTTATTATTTTACTTATACCGAGTGAATGTTCTAGAACGGAACATAGGACCTTAACATAGTAAATCACATTTTTTGGAATTACTGCTCCTCCTTTGCATACAGATCAATAAAAACGGTACCAATTGATAACGAGAAATTTATCGAATTATACCACAGCAAAATTAAATCTAAGTACATATATTAGGTGCTAAAATAATGTTTGGAAATCCCGACTTTTTGAAATATCAATATAGCATTAATAATATTAATGTATCTTAGGTAGGTATTTTTGTAATTATTGTTTCAAGATAAACGCCATAAATAAATAATAACAAAGTAACGCATGGCTATATTGATATTTCAAAAAGACGGGTTTTTCAAAAATTATTTCAGCACCTAACATGATGTACTTAGATTTAATTTTACTGTAGTGTAAATCCAAAAATTTCCCTTTATCGAATGGTATCGTTTTTATTACCATGTCCTATATTCCGTATTAAAACGTTCGCCTGGTATATTTTCTCTTGATAATGATACATGTTGTATTGAAAAGCATAGAGAAATAAATAATTATATAAAAGGAATTATGGAATTATGTTGTGTTTAAAATATTAGTGCTATAAATCTGGAATTCCACGAAGTAAGGTCATAGAATATAAATTTAATTCAGTACATAATTAAAATACTTAGCTCTTTTGGGTTTTGTAATGGTATGTTTTCATATTTATATTTTACGTCCTCAGTAGTGGTAATCCTTTAAAAATTCATCAAGATGTTAGAATAAATTTATAAAATATGAAAACGTGTAGATTGATGTAAACAATAAATACAACAATACACCATTAAAAAGAACCCAAAAAATCTAAGTATTTTCATTGGGTATAATAATGGTGAAGGTTAAGATTTCTTAATTCAGTACATGTTAAGGTGAAAAATAATATTTACTTGAATAGTATTTACGTCTGTGTCGATAGGAGCACCGTTTTCTGGAATAAACTCCTTTGCATCTATGGCGGCCTGCCTTCCCCATTGGTGCACTGGTGTTAATCCTTTTCGAGCGGTAGTTTGCTGAAGAATGGTACGTAAAAATAGCCCCAAAGACTATGCAGAGTAATTTGGTATCTGGAAATAAAATAAATTGTGTAATAGGGATTAAGTTTAACTTGCTTAATTAAATATTAATAAATAAAGAAAATTCACTTATTTCATAACAATCGATAAAAATCGACGTTGTAAGTCAACTAAAAATCATAATAGAATACAGAATTTTTTTCATACACGGTAAATTAACCAGAACAGTAATTGTAATACTTGCACACATAGAAAAAGAGGCACCCCAAACGTAATTTATTATTAAAAACAAATTTTAACTTTATTGACAAATACTAGAGTAAACAAAGTCGGCCATTTTAATTTTTTACAAGGGTTACTAACAACCTTAAGAAAACTCTCTATTTTTAAATAAAGTCATCTACCCTTAATTAATAATAAACATTAATAACTAATGACATCAATTTATTAAGAATTTGAACCGTGGGCCGCAAAGACTAATTAATTTAATTATAGAAAGCAGAATCGCCATTCAAGGGGATCAATATCAGCTACGCACCAGTGCCTGGAGGGTTATCTGACCTACATGGACCATCACTTCCAGAATTGATTTTTTATATAATATAAATTACATTTTAGTTAAGTTCCAGTTTAATTTTCTTTTGTTAACCTTGTATTGTATTTTTATTATTATTCATCCTGAATAAATGCCTGTTTAGTTCATTGTGTTGTACACTGTATATACGACTCACTTCCACTCACGACTAAGCAAAGCTGCGAACAAAAGTATAAAAATTTATTTTATGATACCCTTTCAAAAGAGGATCCTATAGTATATAATTGCGAGTAACTGTGTATATACTTTTATCGTCTACAATGTGTATTTAGCTACATCAATTTATGATTTACGTGCAAGGCGAAGCTGAGTTGATTTCCGTCCCACCTACCTTGCAACATACATGTATTTTAAGTTGACTTCCCTCCATAACGTATGCAACTGCTTTTAGTTACATTTCTGTATTAATTTATTATTAATTTATTGTATTAAGAACATTTTGTACTGTTTGTAATTGAAGATATGTTTTATTTCACGTTGAATAAAGCGTGTCCGAATGACCTCCAGAGGTAAAAATAGCGTGCACATAGTACTTTGGATAATGCAATCTTTTATCTTGAATAGAAGTTTGAGTTGGAGATGCCTTTTGTTTTTGTGTCATTAAACATGAAGACAGGCCACATTACGCCTGCTGTTAGATACGCCCGCCACAGCATCTGTGCTGGTTGCCCTGGTTCGAGCATACATTTATCTTATTGACAAGTGCTGAATGTTGGCTTATCTTACCTGATGTTTTGTCTTATCGTATCGTCAAGAAATGAATCTCTCAACAACAGATCGTTTCTATAAGTAAGTATGTATCCGTTTTAGTGCAAATTACGTTTTTATTAAGTGAACAAATTAGATGAATTGATTTACTAACATTAAAGTAAAACCAGTCAAATATTGTTTCGGAAGTTTTAATACTGTTGTAATGAGAAGAAAACAGGTAACTTCGGTTAATGTTTTCTAAAATAAAAACATTTTGGGTGAATAACCTCACTTCAGTTATATTTTGTTGATATAGGTCAAAATAAACTTTGTTAATACATTGCAGTTATACAGTTTTAATCATCTTTCCTTTTGAAATATTTCTACGTAAAGATAGGTCATGTGTTATGTGTAGTTTTTGTCAATTAAGAATTAGTTTACTATCGTAAAGCTTTGTGAAAAGTTAATGATTATTTGCTTTTATGCTGCGATTAATCAGCAGATATTGTTTTGTTTTCTTTCTCATTTTTTGTTGTACTTTAATTATTTAATCTAAAATAAAACTTCTCTTTGTTTAAGTTGGCTTCAGGGAGAGAAAACAGAATTCTTATTTGTTACAGTGGATCGAGCTGAACCAGTTTGCAATCCAGAATTTTTAAAAGACGAATTTGGTAATTAACGTACATTACTATGAGCTAATAATTATTCCCTTCAATACATTAGTAGCGTAGCTAAACCTGTTAGACGTACTCGTAGTAAAGCTTTTCCTCTTTCCATAACTAAGGTTAGTGACAAAATTGGAAAAACATTTATTAGTTATCAGATTTTCATACCTACAAGAAAGATTAAAGGACGTTTAACTGCACCTAAATATGCCTCAAATACACTGTTTTCTTCTGGAATATATGTTATCTTGTACTTGTGGAATAGTATACATTGCAATCTGAAAATGTATATTTGAAATCATTACATCAAGATTCAATAAGACAATTTCCTATTAAATGGGTTTTGACATCTTGTGTTTAAGAAAGAGAGAGAATGGTGTGTCTTAATTATAATTTTAAGTTGGCATGTCAAGTTTTTTGCTGTTTTTCCTAGACCTCGAAATAAATGCTCTTCTAGTTAAGTGTGTGAAGCTATCGCAGAATTGAAAGGATGTAATATATATATATATATATATATATATATATATATATATATATATATATATATATATATATATATATATATAAGACAACTAAGGTTATACATGCACATACTGTTTTCAATGTATAAAAACGACTACAGTCTTTAAGTGGTACCGAAAAATTATTACTTTATTATCTAAGTAAATAGCAAACTTGTATGTCATGTTTTTAGCTGTGAAAGCCTTTATTATATTCAAATTAAAATACTTATCCACTTTGCATTTATAATGTAATTTGATAAAATTTTGTAATGTTTTGTATTTTGACTGTGACACTATACATCTAGTGAGGACGATAACTGTAATCAGTATCCAAACGCTTATATTTGTACAAAAATGAATAAAAACGCACAATTAGAAACTTAAAAGATAATTATTTTAATTATGGATAATAATGAAAATTTCCATTTTCAAATATTTTGTTAGATTTCACAATTGTAAATAAAAAGTTACGTAACGCTGTTATTTTTAAAACATCTCGAACATTTGGATTTATTTGTGTTTGACTTGCATTCACTTGATGTGATTCAGTTTAGAGAATACTATATATATATATATATATATATATATATATATATATATATATATATATATATATATATGTAAATCATAAATTGATGTAGCTAAATACACATTGTAGACGATAAAAGTATATACACAGTTACTCGCAATTATATACTATAGGATCCTTTTTTGAAAGGGTATCATAAAATAAATTTTTATACTTTTGTTCGCAGCTTTGCTTAGTCGTGAGTGGAAGTGAGTCGTATATACAGTGCACAACATAACGAACTAAACAGGCATTTATTTAGGATGAATAATAATAAAAATACAATATAAGGTTAAAAAAAGAAAATTAAACTGGAACTTAACTAAAATGTAATTTATATTGTATAAAAATCAATTCTGGAAGTGATGGTCCATGTAGATCAGATAACCCTCCAGGCACTGGTGCGTAGCTGATATTGATCCCCTTGAATGGCGATTCTGCTTTCTATAATTAAATTAATTAGTCTTTGCGGCCCACGGTTCAAATTCTTAATAAATTGATGTCATTAGTTATTAATGTTTATTATTAATTAAGGGTAGATGACTTTATTTAAAAATAGAGAGTTTTCTTAAGGTTGTTAGTAACCCTTGTAAAAAATTAAAATGGCCGACTTTGTTTACTCTAGTATTTGTCAATAAAGTTAAAATTTGTTTTTAATAATAAATTACGTTTGGGGTGCCTCTTTTTCTATGTGTGCAAGTATTACAATTACTGTTCTGGTTAATTTACCGTGTATGAAAAAAATTCTGTATTCTATTATGATTTTTAGTTGACTTACAACGTCGATTTTTATCGATTGTTATGAAATAAGTGAATTTCCTTTATTTATTAATATTTAATTAAGCAAGTTAAACTTAATCCCTATTAGATGTCAACAATAGTAAATAGACAATTGAGATCTTTACGTATTTTAATTGATATTTTGCCTATTTAAACTATAGTGATTCCAATAATAGAAATAAAGCTTTATCATTTTATTAAAAGGTGGAATTCACGGATTGTTTACATTTTGAACGCTAATATAATTGATTAAATTTATTTAACTTAATACAATTATACAGATGTAAACATAAAGTAATATTATTATCAATTACTTTTTAATGAAATTAATCTTTGTAATATAAAAAAATATTGAAAGAACATAAATTTTACATTTATTTAAGCACAAAAATTGAGTTATGAGAATGACAGGAACTAAATTTGTTTTTTAAAATAAATAACGAAAATGAGCAGGAAATAAAATATGTTTCTGGTATATACAGGATGAATCTGAAATATCTTGGTCGTATTTTGTATGTGTGTAATGCGTGTAATTATTCTGATTAAAAGGAATGTTTTGGGGGATAACTTGGGGCTTTTGCTTAAGTTGCGAGGGTTATAGCCGTACGATTTTCACCCATAGCTCGAAGACGAAGAGCGCTTGAGTTGTGTTGCTTTCGCCTATAACTCAGGGAAGGATTGTGTCTGCTCTGCGTTGGAGCAACGCGTGCAGAGAAGGTACAAAAGCACAATGTTTGAGAACCTGCTAGTTTGCGGCTAGGTTAGATTATTGGAGCAGCGTGTAAATTGGTTGTGTGTGTCGACTACAAGGCTTTGACACCTGGAGGCGGATGAACGTGTACTGGTGGTGTATTTGTATGTTAGATTCAGGTGCTTTCTTAGGAAAAGGATCAGGCTGTTTTGGTTTATTTCTCAAAAAAGAAGTGAGTGAGTTTAGATATGCGGTCGCTTTTATAGGGACGGAGCCGGATACAATGAGAATATTCCTGAAAATTCTATTAGAAGGAATTGGAAATAGTGGGAATGATGCGCAACTGACGGATTTTGGACATATAGAAATCAAATTGCAGGGATTGACAGGATTTAAGTAAGGAAAGTTAATTAGGATAAGGATCTGGGTCTTTTGGTTTTTAGGATAAAGATAAGGAGAGAATATCGACATATCCACTAAAATTTAATTATTGATAGCAAAAATGCTGCAATATGTCTAAATATACACAAATAATGGAAACACGATAACAAAAAACCAAAACTTGCATTAAGGTATCGATAGCCAAAAATTGGCACGTTGCACTGCTAGAACTTTGATCACACTAATCTTTTTGTCCTACATGATAATTTGTGTAGATTCCTTTAAGTGTATATATAATTACCTTCTAACCTACATATATATTGCAGTGTCCCAAGGTACCCTATCCTTAAAATTTGAAACTACTCTCAATAATTAAAAAACTATAAAATCTTTAAGAGCGTAGTACTGAACTTATTCGCAATTATGACTTTTATGGCATTAATTAAAACATTAGAATTTATTTACAAGTTCGGCATTAAATTATTCTCAAAAATCAAATTTAATAAAAAAGAATTGGCCGTCGGCTAGGCTATATGATGCGAATGAAATAGGATTGGATGGGATTAAGTGCAGTAGCATAGTGGGACAAGTAAACAATAAAACTACTCAAATTAGAATTAACGAGCTTTGCCCAATAGTGGTTCAGCGCATTAATATACTACTGTGGGAAGAACTGCCAATAAAACCCACTTTATTCATAAATAAGTAATTGCACAAGGACATTAATAAATCAAATAATACCAAAAAAATAATGCAAGGGTTAAGTATATAACAAAACACCATTAAAATCAGTTAAAGTGCGTACAAAATTATAACATTAAGGGAAACATGAATAAAAAGCGGTTTAGTTACACAATAAAAAAAAACATGTAGTCACACCCACTATTGTGTCATAAATAATCAGAATAAATAGCGTAATACCAAACAGGTGGCCCTTTAGAACCAATCATGCCGGTATTTAAGTAAATAAGTACATAAAACAATAAGGCAAATTACGGTACATATAAAATACAAAACAGTATAGTTGCACAGGTGATAATAAGGTAGGGTAAGGACAAAAGAGAATAGACAAGGAATTTACAAGTACACAATTGTTTAGTGACTACTAAAGAACGAAAATGCATACGTAAAATTAAAATAAAATACATATAAAGAGGAATCGTTTCGCCGGACACAACAAAACTCATTAAAACAAAGCCATACAAGAGTAAGTTATAAATAGATCATAACATCGTGACCGATACATAAGTTTGCGTGCGTTATAAAAGTACAGCGCTCCTTTCTCAGGTTACACATTCATCTATACAACAATAAAAACAATAAATATAAGATTGGAAGTATTTAGTGGTTATCTGGACCCGAGAGTATGTACACACTCAGCAATTGCCCATTACAATTAATAACCAAGCGGTAACCTGTGCCCGTTCGCCCACGCCCACCTCTACACAAATATATATATATATATATATATATATATATATATATATATATATATATATATATATATATATATATATATATATATAATAATGCTAATTCACACAAATACAAGAGTGAGGGAGTCTTGTACTGTCTTTTCTTTTAGCATATTTCAGCTTAATGGGCCCGCGTACGAATAAGTTACCTTTGCAAGGCAATGTTTGATTTTTCATACGTTACATAGGCTTGTAAATTGCTTCGAGCCTTCATTTATATAAAAATACCTACTTACACTTGAGCATATTCTCTTTAGTCAAACCCTCGGCGCCACGGCGAATAATTATAGATTAGTTTTTGGAAATATTGACATTAAAGCGTGCACTAAAAGAAAACAACAAATTAGCGTTTTAGTTTTGATAAAATTTCACCAGCAACTGCTCTCCCCGCTAGTTACCAACTCACCATATCTACTCCCGAAAATCAACCCCCGTCTTTCAAAAGTAATAAAAAAAAACAAGGAACATTAATTTACGTTGGAACAGTTTCACATTGGTTATGGCATGACATCTTAATTTTAAAAATATGCATTCCTCCGTAACAAGCGCTACATTTAGGTCTCACGTTTCAACGTACCAAACAAAGATCCCTTTGGATTTGCGCTATGTTCATCCGTAATTAATTATTAAATCAATGACATTTTTACATCAAGAACGTCCATATAGAAATTTTTAATATTTCGTCAAGCTAGTTTTGCCAGAACACCTGTTTTCCTACCCTAATATATGTTTCCTTTTTCTGTTCAATATTTACTCAAATATCAATTACAAACATTCCCACATTTCTACAATGAAAATACATAAAACATAGTATTCCTAAAACATTAGCAAATTACGACGTATTACAAAAACCCACTATATATCCTTTCCATCGCGGTAGCAATGGTGATTTGACAAACGTTTATTACAATAATAAAATTTTAAAATAAAGTAAAATTGATGTTATATTCAAGAATACTTGAAGATATACAAAAATCCTAGTGTTATGTTTTGATTACTCTTGATTACTCTTAATAATGTACTACTCTTAAGCACACATTTCTCTTATTAGCTGAGTAATTAAATAAAAACCAAAATCGAAAATTTCAGTTGTTTGTTAAAATCTAGTAAACCATGGCAAGTACGTCAGATGTTTTTGACTTATTTAAATAGGCCCAGAATAAGGTAACTTGACAAAAGTTTTAACTCTTCAAATAAGTGAGATTCCCATGCTGAACATTTTTACCCTGGACTCGCTGTATATATGTCATTTAGTTTTTTTTAATTTTACATACCCTTTCTTTTTGTTTTTTCGTCAGAATAACTTTTAATAACTATATATATATATATATATATATATATATATATATATATATATATATATATATATAATGGTTCCAATACGTGCATAACTTAAAAATATTTTAGTACCTACAGGGTGATTCGTAAAAGTAAGGGGCTATCAACTTTTTTATTTTAAATGGAGCACCCTGTATATTATAACATTTTTGGATAGCCTAACGAATAAGCTTTGCAACGATGTATACATATGTACATATAAAATGCAACGTTGCCAGGATATGTAACAAAAATGTGTTTTTTCCTGAATGTAAGGTTAGCAATAAAAATTAATTCTTGGTTTATAATCTAAGTTGAGACAAATTAGTTCAGGGATATAATTAAGCTAGGTATAGGCTTTGAAAAAATGTGAACGTTTTATTGATATATTGAATAGGGGCGATAGGGCTGCGTGTGAAATTTTAACATGTTCAACGTACATCAATTCTCATATTTCAAATGGAACACCCTGTATATTTTGATATAGGCGAATAGTACTCTTAAAGACCCAAGTTTTATCTAAATACGTTGATACCGCTAAAATTTATAGTTTTTAAAATATTTCCATTTTTTTTATTTTTCTATAATTATTTTATAACGTAACGATTTAATAGAGTGCCATGATTTCAAGTCACAATACCAGATTAGTAATAATAATAATTAATTTTATTAAATATTTTTAACAATAACAAACAATGTAATATTGAAATAATAAACAAATAATTAACAAGAACAAGAAGTAGGTAAGTCAAACATATGCAAATGTGCATTTAAAAAAATTACAAATAAGGTTCAAACGAGCCTCCTCTTTTCTCAATGCACTGATTCAATCGTTGCCTGTAGGAACGTTGTAAATTATGCAACATTTGTAGGGTTACACCACGAAACGCTTGTTGAATTCTTCCCCTCATATCTTCTGCAGTAGTCGGCAATGTTCTATAAACTTCATTTTTAATGTAGCCCCATAAAAAATAGTCCATGAAGGTCAGATCGCGTAATCTAGCTGGCATTTTGATTTGCGACATTTTTCCGTATCTCCCATAATAATGGAGGGGGAGTAAAATGCATTTTGCAATATTTACAGTTTAATATGTCCTGAACCACTTAACGCATTCTAATATTTTTAGTCTCGTTTAAAAGAGAAATGTATGGTCTTTTGAAGAGTGATTTTGTTCGGGCGTTTAATTTTAAACAAATAAACTAGAGAGCGTTCTCTGCAGCGATTACACACTTTTGTGTTTTTTTTTTGCAAAAAGCTAAATACTATTTCTTACTATTTATTTTACAAACCGTTACGAGGTTTAAAATTGCCTAAATTTTAGGGAAAATTCCTTCGCTATAACCCAATTCCTTCTCGATTTATACGACAAATTGATCACGGGAAACTGGAAACTTGCGACGGATTCAAGAACCTGTAAGAGTTCGCAGAACACGCATGGAAGAAAGTATTATCAACGTTTCTCCTAGGTGCAATACGATCCCACGTTATGCATCAGAAAAATTTCCGAAGACCACATTGATTTACATTGGGGTTTAAATTATGCAGATTATAATCATAGACTCCACCATTGTCACTGGCTCCTAAACATGATTTGGAAAAATCCAATTTTTTGTAGGAGCGTTTAGTTTTAAACAAATAAGCTAGAGGGTGCTCTCTGCAGCGATTACACATTTTTGTGATTACTATAAAAAAAACTAAATAGAACGGTACTATTAATATGACAAACCGTTACGCTGCTTAAAATTATTCGAATTTTAGTGAAAACTCCTTTGCGATATCCCCATCCGAGAAAATGTTAAAAATTTGAATACCGCGATCAAAACAAGTTACCTTGGTGGGGAAAACAAATCACATATCGGTGGTAATCGACGTAATTTAAACTACGGTTGCACTTTCTCTCCACTAAGTAACAATGTTAATACGTCGCGTCCTGCCCTCCTTCACACTTTATCCAGGCTTAGGATTGGCTCAATACTTCTTTGAAGCATGTTTAAAGGCCAACGGAACATCAGTCATAACAATAAAACAGAAGCACAAAAATCTTAGAACTACCTACACAATGAAAATTTGGCCAGAAATAGCTCACAAATTTTCGAAATGTCCATCATTTTCGATGCATTTATTTAATATAATTTCGGTAGAAAAAACCGCTGCTCCAATTTCAGACCTGAACAATCTTCTAATGGTATTTCGTATTCTTTCTATCATACTTTCCGTGGTTGTTGGTTTTTATGAGAAAATCACGTCTTTCCGTCTACCCCATAGGTAGAAATATAAACAAGATCCGCCGAACGCGCCGGCCAAGAAATTTAGACCCCCTCTTCCTATAACACGGCTCGAATATTGCTCACATAAATGCCGACGCACGTTCCGGTCATAATGTGCCGGGCAGCCATCACTCAGGAACCACATGTACCTTCTTCCAAGGAGACGTCTTCTAAAAGTGGTATAAGATAAAATTTCCAAGAACCTCTCCCCATTAAGGGTTTGGTAAAAAAAATAAAAATGTGGACCTATAATTTTTTCCTTACAGCATTCCGCACCACAGGCTCAAACTGCAGAGACTTTGATATTGTACTTGCCGCATCCAATGTGGATTTTGCTCGGACCAATAATGCATATTGTACACAAATTTTCATTTTCCCGAATCATATTTAGGGGCCCGTTAAATGGTCGAGTTTATGATCCTAATCTGTATGATTTATTGCCTGATGTAAATATTATTATTTTTAAGAATCTCGTGGACAATTTTTGGAACTCCCAAGTGGTGGGAAACCTTTTTGGTGTAAATGGCATATTTTTCCCCCAAAAAATTAGATTAAAAAATACACACAAGACACTGAAACACATTTGACAACTGTCAAATCAGTGATTTCAATTTAGCGTTTACCATGGATATGTCTTGTGATTTATTTTCACTGACAAGGTAACTTGTTCCGATTTAGGTTTTCTAATTTTTAACATTTTCTCGTATAAATCGACAACGGATGGGGTCATCGTGAAGGGGTTTTCATTAAAATTTAGGTAATTTTAAGCAACGTCACGACCGGTCAAATAAATAGTACCGTTCAGCTTAGTTTTTTCCAAAAAATCACAAAAATGTGTAATCGCTGCAGAAAACGCCCTCTTGTTTAAAAGTAAACGCTTCAACCAAAAACGCCCTTCAAGAGACTCCAAATTGCTCTTTCGAATGATGCTAAGAATATTTGAACTCGTTGAGTGGTTCAGCATATATTAAAATGTAAATATTGGAAAATGCATTGGCCTCCTCCTATTTCTTATAAGAAACACGGAAAAATGATGCAAAATGAAGCTGTATCATCAAAGCTCTCAAATGATATCAAAGTTATAGCTCATTAGCCAATTTTTCGAGATAGCATGAGTTTTATGTTTCTGAGTAGCAGTTACGCTCCCTATCGGTCATGTTACGAAGTTCAAGATAATTTACAGCCATTTGTCTTACTTGCTATACTTATAGAGATTTCTTCCCAAACCTTATCATTGTCGAGATAGAACCGCTCTGTACCCTTATCCCTTATCCGGAATAAATGTATGGAAATTTGTATCTGTATTGTCAGGGTATTTTGAACGCCCTGTATACGTATTGGGTAATTTTTTTTGTAATTTTTATTCACTTAGTTAGATTCCGTATATTTTCTTTTTTGTTTAAGAGCTTGCTGTAGGTAATGAGTGTTTTGCTTGAATGGGTCACGCTGTATGTAAAGGAATTTTAGGAATGTGCAATGGTGCATTGTCTTTAGTCATTGTAGATAGGAATTGCGTATTTTTTGTGTAGTGACGTAATTTCATTAAGAAAAGTCAGTGTAGTTTTTGGAATTTTAAGTACAATCTTCAGTTTATTGCCCGAATCATATGTGGAGTTTTATTCAGATAAATTCGTTTGATTTTTTTATAGTTTCATTACAAAGAAGTGTTGTTATCGCGTTGGTGCCGTACTGTCGCATTCGTGTAGAGGAACAATTGGAGAATCGGAATGTTGGTTTTCATCCATATAAGTAATATGGGTGGACGATTGGTTGTACCTTTGTAATAACATTTCTGTATCGTGTCGAATGAAAATGAAAACGTAGCAGTTTCTTCGCCTCAAGTCGAGATATCATCGTATATTTAGGGGGGTTGAAATTTTAAAATTGGAATGGTTGATTGGTTTGTGTGATTGAAATTGTATGGAGCGGAACGTTTTTTTAATATGGCGAAAAAGTGATTTTGAATGGAAGAGGACTCTGTCCTAAGCTTTTGACGCGTGAAGTCGTGTGTGTGTGAACTCGTTCGAATTAGCGGAATTGGGGTTTCATCATTGTGCGAGCTCCTAGTGAAATTTAGTTAAGTAGCGTTGAAGACTTGCAAGATTAGTCGAATATAACCAAGTTTGGGATATTTTGGGAAGTAACATTTCAACCGGGCTCGCTCATCAATTTAGTTTATTGGAGAATAACGGCATCTTCGAGTGCGTTTATGATAGAAGTTTGGTTCGTGTTTTTTTTTTGTAGTGCGAACCCGAGGACTATTGAATTTCGTGATTAACGAGATATAATTAGAGAGCCCCTTTCCTAAGAATTAAGTGAACGTAGTGAACGAACACCCAACCACACATACTGTTTAAGATTGTTCTGTTTGAAATTAAACCTATTAATGTAAGCTGTGTAAAACGATCTGCTGAGTGTTTTCTTTTGTTTGTCGAACCTTAACAAATTAAAGAGTTAAAAGAAATTATTAAAGTGATTTAAACTAGTTAATGCTGCTCCAATAAGTTACGAGGCATTAATGTAAATTAATTTAAAAAGCAAGTTGAATACGTGGTAGAGACCTGAGGCGAGTCAGCTTTGTCGTAGTCGAGCAGTAACATCGAAGATCGTGGGCCGCTCGCGTCTTACACGACGCTTTCGTAGAGCAAGGATCATCTCCTATTTGCCGGTGTGACCTAGGTAATGCAATTTATATTCTGTTTGTTGATCTTGCGACTTTTGAGAATAAAATTTGGTTGTGTTTTATATGGAGATTTTATGTAATGTGCGTTAACGAAGGAACCTGTTAACGTTCTCGGACAGTTTCCTTTGTCTATTTAGAAGCTATTTAAGGTGTTTTAATACCATTAATATCTTATGCAGGGAGGTAAATAGAATCTTACCTTCATTTTTTTCATTTGTTTTTTTATGTAAGGTTTGCGTACGAACGTAATTCAAGTTTATAGAATTTCTTTGAATGCAATTTAGCTTAAGATAGTTTTGCTACTGGCCAGAATTCAATGAGGTAAAAGTTAAGAAGATACGATTACCATTTTATCCAAATGGACATGCTGTTTAAATTTTAATTGCTTCATTTAATTATTTTGAATTAATAGATGTTTATCTTAGTTACTATTTTGGAGTAATTATTTTAATATTAAGCTTTAACAAAGGGTGCTGGCATATTGTTCAAATAGGAAGCGTCGCCGAGTTCTAATGAAATAAGTTTGGAGTTTTCTTTTGTTTTTTTGCTTTGATACAAGATTAAGTTAACGTAACGTAATTTACCAGTTTAGAAAAGCGTAGTAAACGAATTGAAGTCAATTTAGTATGTGTTATGTTGATTTGCTTAAGGGAGATTAGTAATTTAACGTAGAGGGGACATTAGAGATTTATATTGTGTATTGAATTTGAATATTACTGCACGGTGGTAAGTTGATCAGATTAATGTGCAGAATTTGAAGCCTTTCAGGTGAAGCAGTATTGCGGAGACCTGGATCTACGAGCGTTACGATTTGCTAAGTGTGGTAAGTTGGGTATTCGGACCACTACGTACCGTCGTTTATTTCGCGTTTTAAAACACCCTGGTGTGTTCTTTTGGAATATCCTGGCGCCTACCGGAACCTATTGTGAGATTTTCCCGATTTCGACTTTGGTAGATAGCGTAACATACGGAGACGAGACTGCTCTTCAGGATAGACCCTCACCCGCACGCCGAACTAGCCGTGCAAAAACCAGGTTTATCTATTACCTTGTCCTAGTGAACATTTATACCGTAACAGTATCACTAACCGTTATGCAGATATCGTCACTTTAGTACCAAAATAGAGTTAACTTTGGAACCACAGTGCGTGAACTTACGTGAAATATAATTTTTCTCAATTTTTTCAAATTGATAATAGCTTTCATAGCCATAAAACGTACTCTTCTTGTGATATTGATGCTTTATTGGAAAATATTGGCATACAGAAGAAAACAAAATCCAGATCAAATAAGATCGCAACTTACACGTATGTGGACTACCAGTTCTTCCCGTGTTCTTATTCTTCCCTCATAGACCCCAGTCTTTAATGTTCTCCAATAAAGGTGGAGTGCGTTAAATCTGGACTTCTTCACGGTCATCTCACTGTACTTAATCTCCCGATCCATTTATTTACAAAATTCTCACGCACCTAGTGTCCAATTATTCTAGATTTATGTGCAGGGCAATCGTCCATCTGGATCCATAAACTTATCCGCCTACACAGTGGCATGTCAATCAAAATATCCATAAATTATTTGTTAAAAACTTGAACAAAACTATTTGTGTTTCAGTCGATGTGGTAGAATGATTAGACCGAAAAGTTGATGTCGCTTCAAATTAACCCGAAGCTCGCCTTGACAGTGGTGTGTTATTCTGTAATGGGGATTTTCATCACACCATTGATGGGAATTAGGAAAATGTTCAATCCCTGAACAGAATAAGGCTTCATCTGACCACAGAATATGATTCAAATTTTTAACATATCTCCATGCCAATTGCAAAATTGCAACCTCGTAGCATTACTGTTGGGAAGCAAGCCTTCAACGTTTGAAAAGCGGTATGAGTGGAGTCCATTGCATTGTAATACTCTGTGCACTGAGGTCTTCAAAATTTACATTTTAATCCCCAATAGAGTGGTGCTCGAAGGGTTCCGTTCTACTTCATTGAGACCTGCCACAGATCTGGCATCGAGAACTGCATTTGCACCACCTTCTCTTGTTTCATGCACAAATAAAGAATGATAAAACTTATGTGCGGACTACGAGTCGAGAAACGACTTGCATATTCCCGCACGGCTGCTTTATTATTTACATTGATAAACAAACAACTGACATAGAGCACATCATGGTGCTCCAAATTAGAAAATATCGTTACTCATTGTTTCAGATTTGGAACGAAGAAATATCGATACAAAAGTATCTCTATGCGAAGTACGTCGAGTCGGGAAACGATTTGCATATTCTCGCACAGCTGCTCCGGCATTTCCATTGACAAAGCCATAGACAATGAGCATATCCCGGTGTTCCAAATTATAGAACATCTTTATTGATTAAAAATTATTGTTAATTTTACTAAATACATAAATAAAAAGTTTACCTCGAGTACGATTTGAACCAACAACCTGTACTTTGCTAGAGTACCGCGCTAACCAACTGTGCATCAAGGTTCAAGCTCCAATCGATGTAAATTTTGTCTTTATGTATGCAGAACGGATGTCAATTCTAAATATAATGAGATTACAATCAAATTACTTATAATTTAATAAATTAATTCATTTAAAATGGCATTTATGTCAAACGTGGTAAGTTTCAAAGACCTGGTTATTGAAATTCATTTATAGTCGCAAAGAAATTTATTTTATGCTGCTCTTCTATGAAAATTTTTTGATTTGTATGAAGAAACAATAAGTTTTAAATAAGGCACGCGTTTTTCTTTTGCAAATGCATTACAAAATATTGTTAACTTTGCCTAATGATGATTTGCCCCCTTGTCGTGAAACCGTCTTACATTATGGTATACGGTTTTAAAACTTTTTACAAATTTTGCACGATTCTATTCCACCTCATGCCTGATATATTTTTCCGAAAAATGGCAAATTTTAATTTAGGTTTCTTTTACCAAAAGCTTAATTTCGAGGAAGACATGATGCGTTTTATGTCGTTGAGTCAGAAAGTGTTAAGAAAACTAAAGACCTTCATAACTCAAGAAACCCTCAAGATTCCGACAGTGGTTTATAAGAACATTTTTGTTACAAGTGAAGATCTGAAAAGTATATATTGGATTACTAATTGGCTCAGCAGTTAAGGTGTCAGACTAGTAAGTGAAAGGTACCAAATTCGAATCGGAGAGTAGTCAAGTGCTTGAGAAAAAATTAGAGTAAATGAATTCGACTCAAGTGCTAAATCAGTCCTTCTCAGGAATTGGCATTATTATATTATAACGTTAAACTATACAATTACATTCACATCTTCTCTCAAACGTTGCGACACAGAGAATGTGAAAAACTGATATGTATTTGAGATTAAAGATGTTAACATATCCATACTCCGCGTGATTCAGCTCTTGATATCACATAAATCCAAATATGAAGGAGTATGGACTGCAAACATATACATCAAGTTATTTCAAACTACCACATTCTTTTGTAAAAAAAAATAATTGTTCCTTATTTTGTAATTTTTTGAAAGTTTAAAACAATATTGTAATAGCCTTATTGCAAACAACTTATAATAATGACCCAAAAATAACTTAATGATATGGAAAATGAGCTCTGTCCGTGAGTCGCTTTCGAGCAAAACCATAACCACCACCACCACCATCACAATCTTCTTCACCGGCATAACTCGGAAGGCAATGGTTATTTCCAATATTAGTTATTTACAAAGACATTTTGATCCTTTTATTAAATCGTCTATTTCACCAGTCATGATTCTGAAGTTTGTATCAGCCACATCCAACGTACCTGTTGCGATTCTTTGGGAACGTCTCGTCACCACCCATAACTCTTGTATACCATATCCGTTGGTAATTACCTGTAAAGTACAAGTACAAGTACATTGAAAAATATGATTTAGTGTAATAAAAATTTGTTTACCTTCACTCCTGTAGGAAATTCGAGCGTTACTCTATTTTGAGCTATGACACCTATGTTTTTCTGTCCGTATTTCACTGCAGTATTCCAGCAGTTCATTGTTGTGTCTGATATCAATCCGAAGTAGGCAATACCATTTCTATCAATAGCCATTGCAGCTACCTGCGTATGCCGACTGCCAGAGTACACCTAAAATATGGTTTTTAGACCTGGTTAAACTTAAAACCCAAAAATTACGTGAAAGATTTCGGGTGCTGGAGTTGGGTTGTCACGGAAAAGCGTGGCGTTTCTCAAGAATGAGGTATAAACCCATTGTTCAGTTCCGCTCGACATTGCATGAAAATACAAAATACGGTCTTTACCTGGTTCATAAGGTGACAAATCCATACCCAGAATTCCATCCATTAACTCGAAGGAATGGCCTGCAACAAATACGTAAGAAGCATGCAGCTCGGAATTATATTTGGGAAATACCTGCTACAGTGAAAGTACCAAAGAATGGACTAGGATACATTGTTTTGTCAATAATCCGCCATGACTTGCCCTTTTGGACGTCGTGAACAATTAAGGCCATTGCTTGGCAATCTGCAATGTAAACGAATGTATCGACACAAAGTGCATGAGCGTCACGCACATCGACTATGGGTGTGGTTAAAATTGAGTTGGAGTACAATTGACTGTCGGGTATTTCGTAGCGGTGTATTACCTCATTCTAAAATCGGACAATTAAAACAAAACTAACACTATTAACAAAACTTACACTTTTTAAATTGAAAGCTATAATTTGAGCGTGGCAAATGCGCGTTTCCCCAATACGACCAGTATCTAACACCCATAACCTTTGGCATTCGTCAATCTGCAAAAAAAAAAATTCTAATTTCCCTTTTTATTTTGCACCTAACCTACCTTTACTCTAAAAACTGAAATTAAACGGTCTTGAGGACATGCTTCAGAATTTTGATGCCAAGACCAGGCTGGGTACGGAGCAATAACAGGATTTCCATTGGTTGAACGATTCGTTAATGTCCCTAACGTAACTGGTATACCGTTTAGAAATCGTGGTATTGTTATAAAAATTTTAGTTTTGCGTCCTGTGCAAATAAAAAGTAATTCAGTATATAATAGCACTAACGTTTTAAATACAACTTAATTCCGCAATTTCTTTTATAGAATTATTTATTTCTCTACGCGTAGTTACCATAACTATGGCTACGGTAATAGATTATTACGGTAAACCCACAAGCTTGATGTAAATTATAATTTTATAATTAAAATGTCTGTTAAAGGCTATAAGATCAACCCGTAGGTTCATTAAAGATACTTTCTGTTTATGCCTATAAATTTCTAATGCGTCTAAAACACCTAGTTTGTCTTCTTTATTACAAAAATGTAAAAATTTTATGTTTTGTGTGTTTATTAATTGTAACATCTAGTATCTAGTATCAAAGTTCCCACGTGTTCGTCCAATATAAGTAGAATTATAGAATGTGCAGTTCAATTCATAAATACCCGATTTCGAAAGAAAATTTAATGTTACATAACTTTATTTATAAAGTTCCTAATATAATGCAAATAAGAGTAGAAATTGAATAAATATGATTCAAAACGCTTAATCTGTATTATAGGTATTTGTATAGAAGCGAGAGGCTTCGCTTTTTAATAAAAAATATTTATAATGGTCCTAGAAAATTGTTATTAAAATTATTTAATTCCTTTTAGTCTCCATTTTGTAGATTGGGGGGTCATGTTATTACACACCAGGTATTTTATTATTTTATAGAACGTTCTGATTTGTAATTTGAATTGTTCGTTATTATGTGTCTTAGTTTACTTGCTAAAATTAGGTGCCTGAATGTAGGAAACTACTGGTTCTAAGTGCATATTTGGTTTATGGATATTTATGAGACCCTATAGTTTTCGTGCGTTTGCGGTCTTGTATAAATTTTGTTGTTTTCATGGCAAATAATGTAGTTAATTCAATTATTTGATCTCTGTGTTAAAAATTATTTCACAATCGATAGTAAGATTTATCTACAAAAAAATGGTTTACCTATGGGCATTCCAATTTCGCTCATTTTAGCTAATATGTTTATGGGTAATTTAGATCAAATTTTTGAATTAAATGTTTATGAAAAGAGTATATTTTGGTTTCTGTATGTTTATGATATTTTAACATGATTTGGTAGTTTATCACATTTTTAATTACTATTAATAATGATTAATATTCACGATTTATATTCTTACTAAAATTTACACTAAAGAAAGAACAAAATAGAGCCATTAGTTTTCTAGATTTAAACATAAAAATTAATACACAGAACGAATTTGAATTCTCTTCAGAGAACCTACACATGCACACATTATAATTGCAACCGATGCATGTCACCATAATATACTTAAACGTTTATTTAATGCCAAAGGTTCAACTAATGACATTTTGAAATCGGGTATTTATGAATTGAACTACACATTCTGTAATTCTGTTTATATTCGACAAACGCTTAGGAACTTTGATATTCGATACATAAAACACATTAAATGTGTTATAAACCAACAAAGCAAATTATGCCAAACATTTAATAGTAAATAATCACCTTACAAAACTCTATTGGCACTATTAAAAAAAATCAGTGTTAAATTTGTAAGTTTTGTAATAAAAAAGACAAGTGAGTCCTGCTCCTCCTTTGCATCCAGGTCAATAAAAACGGTACTAATTGATAACGGGAAATTTATCGAATTATACCACAGCAAAATTAAATCTAAGTACATCTATTTGGTGCTAAAATAAATTTTGAAAAACTCGACTTTTTGAAATATCAATATAGCCATGCAAGACTTTATTATTTATTTATGAGATTTATCTTGAAACAACAATTACCAAAAAAAATACGAATACGTCCCAAGGATACATTCGTTTATTACTTAATTCCGAACCAATCATTGGTTCCTGAAACTTAATAATATTAATGTACCTTTGGTAAGTATTTTTGTAATTATTGTTTCAAGATAAACGCCATAAATAAATTATAAAAAAGTAACTCATGGCTATATTGATATTTCAAAAAGTCGGGTTTTTCAAAAATTATTTCAGCACCTAATATGATGTATTTAGATTTCATTTTACTGTAGTATATTCCGATAAATTTCCCTTTATCGATTGGTATTGTTTTTATTACCATGCCCTATGTTCCGTATTAAAACGATCGCCTGTTATATTTTCTCTTGATAATGGGAAAATACATAATTATATAAAAGAAATTACGGAATTATATTGTGTTTAAAATATTAGTGCTATAAATATGGAATTCCACGAAGTAAGGTTAAAGAATATAAATTTAATTCAGTACATAATTAAAATACTTAGCTCTTTTGGGTTTTGTAATGGTATGTTTTTGTATTTAGATTTTACATAAATCCATACGTTCCGATAATAATTACAGTTATCTTCCTCAGTAATGGTAATCCTTTAAGAGTTGATCAAGATGTTAGAACAAATTTATGAAATATGAAAAATATGAAAACGTAGAGATTGATGTACACAATACATGCAAAAATACACTATTAAAAAGAACGAAAAAAAGCGTAAATGCGTAATAATGGTGAAAGTTTAGATTTTCTTAATTCAATACATGTTAAAGTGAAAAATAATATTTACTTGTGTAATATACGTCTGTATCGAGAGGAACACCGTTTTCTAGAATAAACTCCTTTGCGTCTATGGCAGCTTGCCTTGCATCATCACTTGGATAATCGTATTCTAAATTTCCCCATTGGTACACTGGTGTTAATCCTTTTCGAGCGGTAGTTTGCTGAAGAAAGGTAAGTGAAAATAGTCCAAAGACTATGCAGAGTAATTTGGTACCTGAAAAATAAAATCAATTACAGATAGCTTTTATTGTCAAATTAATTAATTTAATAATGAAATATAATAATAATTATTATTATGGGCTATTGGAGTGCATGAAAAATCACCAAACATTATGTAATTACTTAGTTGTTTTTATAAGTTTTTTATGCTGGATTGCTTGCCTGGCAGCACCATTAAGGAAATATTACTAAACACTGATGATCTCTTCCAAATAAAAAAGCATATACGACGAAAATTACTTGTTTAATATTTTTTGTTGTATTTTTTAATGGTTTACATATTATTGAAAATAATAGCGTTAAAAATATTTAGTGTACGTTAATTAGTACCTACTAAATGGAAAACATGACCTCGTAACCTCCATTATACCTGTAATAACCAACAATTATCTAGCCAACTGGGCTAATTGCTGCAGTTTGTTCTAGTGATGTGTGTTTTTTTACATTGGCATTACTTTTCATTACTTTTCCACAAAGAATGTAACTAATTATATTTTTTTTCAGTTCATTCAAGCGCAAAACAACATATCATACCATGTTGTACAGAGTGAGTCAGTGATAGAGTAAAGTAAGCTGATGCTGCTAAACTTTGCCAATAAAGTGTGTTTGTCATATTATATGGCTAGCAAGTGTGCACATTTTAAAATCATTCTGGACTATATAGCGGTCTAAAAAAGTAAGGAAAGACAAGCTAGTGTTTTTTTAATGGAATACCCTGAATATCATAGAATTTTTGTATTCTACGTGCAAAATTATAAAACTATTTATTTAGGTTTCATGCATGTTAAATTTATGGTTTTTGAAATAATTCGAATTTTATTCAAAAAATCGCATTTACAGGTATCATAACTTTATGATTATATGTCATCTTGTATTTTATTAGGAAAACTTTTATATTTGGACAAAGGAAAGACCAAGCTTAAGCCTATGTTCGGAAGGAGAAATATCAGAGATAAATGTTACAGGGTGTTCAAAACTAGGAAACTTGAAATTCAAAAACATCAGTTTTCTCAAATGGAACACTCTGTATATTTTTACGCCGTGTTAAAGAGAATCAAAAACCACACAATTCTTCATCAGTATGTCCTATACATACCTCTCATGTTTTTGAGTTATTTTGTATTTTCTATATTATTCAATATTTCAATGGTTTGATTATCCGCAGTAGCCATGAAACTTGAAAACAAGAGAGACAAAGAATTGCATTAAATACTAAAAACTGATATAGATATAAATTAACTCCGACAGAAGATATATTACATTATGATAAGAACTTGATATAAAGTAAACGAACATTCTCAAGTTATTCGATAATTCAACAGTTACTAATGAATTCTTCTTAAAGCATGTTCAAAAAAGTGTTTCTCCTGCTGAATGCATACATTTAGTCGCACGTTTTCCAGCTGCTCCAGTGTTATCGTTCTACAAGCGTCTCGTATATCTTCTTCTTCAGTGGGAGATGTGACATATACACGCTCTTTAATATATTCCCATAAAAAGAAATGTAATGGGGCAAGAACACACGACCTCGACGCCCACTGGACAAAACCTCTATGCCCACTCCATTTTTGGGGTGGTTCAATAAGTTTATCGTGGAGAATGCCATACCAAACATATATGGACCAGTGGTTTTAGTATTGCATTTGTCCAATCCAAAAGCAAGTTTCTTTCAGTCGACGGCAGCATTTTAAGAGTGCGAGGATTTAGTGACAGAACAGTTTTAGAGTATATACGTTCAACCTTTGATGTGCCCTTAATTAGAATTAGATAGAGTATTAGAATTCAATTATTAAGCAGTATGTAGTAAACATTAAATGGTATCACCTAGTTACGTTATGAACAAAGGTAATTGCATGACAAGCAACCTGTAGTTACGAAATAAGTAGGTAACATACATTTAAAAGGTGTAAAGGAGTGTTAGTTACTTAAGTAGGTAAGTTAGTCATTATTAATGATTAGGAGCACATCAAGATAAATATAATGTAGGTATTGACTAATAAACAATAGTTCTTTATGAATTATCTAATTCATTATACACCAACACCAAGACTAAGTGCGATCGTACAGGACCAAGGTTGCACAACATGGCGATCCTTGCCAGTACGGCTAAACCGACGACGAAACGCTACCTGTGAAGATGACAACATGCCAAACGTGTAATGTTAATTGGGAAGAAGCATGTACAAAAAAAAGGTTAAGTTAAATCATGTAATCGGAAGCAGTAAAAATTTCGTTAACATATCTTATTTTATAATAATATAGTAAAATAGTAAAGGTATAGTAATGGAAACAAATAATTCTAAGGAAGAGAAAGACGAAGTCTATGTAGTATACGCCGGAAATAGCGGTGGATTAACTGATAGCTTGAATCAAAATCAAGATTAGAAAGTGTTCACGTGGAAAGAATTAGGTATAACTTTAGTCATAATGTTAATAATAGTAATTATACTGTCATATATAATAAAACGGTACAACAGACATGTCACCAGGAACATACACAAGGAAGTAGTGAAAAGTAGTGAAATGTTAAATATGGTGAATAAGGTTTAAGCTAAAATATAAAGGCAACAGTAAAAAAGGAAATATTATGATAGTAAATTATCGAGTACGAATCAAATTTACATGGAGTTAGCGTTAACAAGTGTAATAGGTAAAATTGTGTAAAACAGTTTTAAAATGTTAAGGGTAGTGTTACTCAATCAAGTTAGGATATTGTAAAGATTAAGATGAGTCATTGGCTTTCTTTTTTTTATTGTTTGTCTACACGATTATTTACAGTTTGGACGACAACTGTGTTATTTTTATTTTTATTTTTTTCTATCAATACGTATCTCTGGTTATAAATAACTTAAATAGGATTACAGATGAGACAAATTTAGTCATAGAAAATTTAATTCCAAATGATAGATTAGTAAAAAGTAAAAGAAAAAGGGAGGAAATTAGAGGTAAATTAGTAGATCTATTCAATAAAATTAATAAAGTTTAACTTTTAACTATTATAAAGAAGGTTATTTAAACGATAAAAATTATTTTTCAACAAATTCATAAAAAAATCGAGCATACGTTTGCAATTATTAAATGTACGGATAATGTACCTGAACGCATTGGTACACATATTATTAAAGAAGGGTTATTAAAAACAATATTGGATGATATCACAGAAGAGGAAGCTGAAGAACTAGTCAAGGAACTGCAAACTAGTGTCGCAAGGAAAGTACCTGCAACAATGCCTCTGCAAAGAAAAGGACTTTTTGATATTGCTAATAGTATTTTACCAAAATATTTTAGCGGTGACAATTAGATTCATTTATGAATGGTCTTAAACTTTTAAAATTATTGGAGGTCATGAAGATATACTTAATGCCTTAATAAAAACTAGATTTTCAGGTCGCGCTAGTATTTTAATAGGTACTGCAGATGACATTAACACAATTATAGGAAAATTGAAGAAAGGGGTACGATGAGATACGATTGTATTGATAACAAACGCTCTGCAAAAATATATACAGGATTATAAGGATGATGTCAAATATGCAATGGAAATAGATCTTACAGTGATACACAGATCAAATTATTATCGACAACAGCCAGCGGAAAACTGCCAGAACCCCTATCAAACCGGTCCGCTGGAAGGCGAGAAGTAAGATGTTTCAACTTGGACTTAGGATTAAGTAATTTTATAATTGTAAAAACACAGATGACTAGTGATAAGAAGTTAACAGTAATAGTGGATTCGGGAGCAGACATTTCAATGATTAAACGAACATATGTGAATCGAGAACGAATTGTAAATTTTGGGAAATCAAGTAACATTCGGCGTATAAGTGAACCATCAATACAATCCATAGGAACAATATACAGGGTGTTTAAAAAGTATGCGGCAATATCAGAGGGGGTGATTGCCCAGGTCATTTTATACAATAAAGTTCCTATAAACATAGGTCCGCAAACGCTTCATTACCGATCTACAGCGCGTTGAAGTTTAATTTAAAAAAACAGTCAAAATTAGATTTTTCCAAAACGCCTTGAGATATCATAATGTGGGAGACGCATACTTTGCAATACAACACGATGTTTAGCGTATTGGCACGTATCAGCGGCACCCTACTTTTTTCTTGAAAAATAGCCAGTGACGTGCCAATACGCGCGCCAATGGTTCGACTGAAACATCGTGTTGTATTAAAGTATGCGTCTCACAGCTATTGACAGCATAATATTTCATTATGATATCTCAAGCCGTATTGGAAAATCTAGTACTTTAAATTAAACTTCAACACGCTAATGTAACAACAGTTTGCGAATTTTATAGGAACTTTATTAAATACTGGTAAATCAAATATTCCGCATCTTTAAAATCTTATCAAATGTAATGTTTGAAAATGAAATCGAAATTTATCACAAATTTCACATAGTGAGCTCAACATTTCCTCTAGCAAGTTATGCAATTCTTGGTAGAGATTTCTTAAAGAAATTTGCAAGTACTATTGATTATAGAGAATGGAAGTTAAAAATGGGTGAAAATTCAACGGAAATGAATCTTCTGAGTCAAAAATTATCATACCTTCAAGATGCGAAGTTTTGAAAAGAATTAATTCACTGTTATGGTACGATAAATCGGATAAAGCAGGTAATTGAAAAACAAGAACTGAAACCGGGAGTATTTATTGGTTCAAGTATTATTTCTTCTCGTGCTCCATACGTTCAAATACTTAACGCAAATGCGGAAAGTGTTAGTATCGATATCAATAATATAACGTTAGATAATTTATAAAACTATTTAATTTATAATACACATGTAACATCTAAGATAAATCGGATTAATAAGTTATTTAGTGAATTAAATTTAAGGGGGACGCCTGATTATGCGATAGAACAGTTAAAAAAGTCGTGTGCGGAGTATGCAGACATTTTCCATCTGGAAGGTGATCAATTAATATACAATAATCTTTACAAACATAAGATGCATGAATAGCAATGAGCCTATACACACTAAGAATTACAAAAAAAATTACAACATTCCATTTAATTTAAGAAGTGAAATGAAGTGAAACAAGTAAACGAAGTGGTTAAATATGGTGTAATAGAAGAATCTTGCAGTCCATATAATTCGCCATTACTTTTAGTGCCAAAAAAATCAATTGACGGGAATCAAACGTGAGAATGTGCGTAGACTTCAGAAATCTTAATATCACCACTGAAAAATGTCCAATTCCAAAAATAGTAGAAGTGCTCAGTAATCTTGGCAAATCTAAATTTTTTCTTTCGTGACTGTGCTAATGGTTATCATCATGTTTAACTAGAAAAGGAATCTAAGGAAATTACAAGTTTTTCGACAGCAAAAGGACAATTTCAGTTTTGTCGCAGTCCTTTTGGCCTAGCAAACAGGCCTGCAAATTTTCAACGAATGATCAACATAGTTTTAGATGGAGTACATCATTCATATTTTTATTTTGACGATATTGTTTGCGCAGGAAAAAGTGGAAACGATGCTTTAAAGGATTTGGATCAAGTTTTTGAAAAGTTAAGGAAGTTGAATGTAAAGTTAAACCCAAAAAAGTGTAAATTTTTCTTAAAAGAAGTATTATTTCTTGGACAAACAAAGTGACGGTAGAACTAGACCGGATAAAGACAAACAACTCGTAATAAGAAATTATCCAAAACCACAAAACTGCAAACAAGTAGTACGTTTCATAGCATTTTGTAATTATTTTAGAAAATTTATCTTAAATTATAATGAGATCATTGAACCATTGCGCAAAAGGTTGAAGAAGAATGCAAAATTTTATTGGGATGAAAAATGTGACAAATCATTTCAACAGCTCAAAGATATTCTGTTGAGTGAACCAATTTTAAAATATCCTGATTTTGATCGTGATTTTGTCATTAATGTTGATGCCAGTGCAAAGTCAGTTGGGGCATCACTAAATCAACAGTATGGTGGAATACACTTGCCTGTCGAATATGCAAGTAGATCATCAACATCGGCAGAACGAAAACGTCCTGTGATGGAACGTGAATTAACAGTAATTCATTTTGCAATTCAACTATGTATATATATAGGGCTATCAAATATTCTTTTTTATTTCCGGTTAAACCGAAAACGAACACAACTATTGTTTTTTAAATGACACCCTCTATATTTTTTTAGACTATCTAATTCCTCATTATTTTTTATTTCTGTAAATATAAAATTTTATGGGTATTATATCAGAAAATTTTGTTGTAAATCGCAAAAAACTGTTTGAAGGCGTTACAAGACCACTATTTAAAAAACAAAATAGTTATTGCCATGAAAATCGGAAACCACTGCTTCGTGAAGTTGTTTCAGATTGTTTCACATCTTTCAAAATTAGTTTTTATATGTAATTACTAAGCTGTGACGGCATTTATAATTACAACGTTATTGTATGCAATTATTAGGCAACTACGTAATGAATAATAGTAATAAGGTCGATTTAATGTTAATATTTGGCGAGTGTAATCGCAACGCACGAAGATCAGTCGCACTCTATGCAGAAAGATTTCCTGACAGGTATCACCCTCCACATACTTACACAAAATTGAAAATTCATTAAGGCAACATGGAGCATTTCCTGAAGTAAGAATCCAAAATAGAAAACCTCAGATAAATAACCTAATAAACGAAGAACGAGAATTGCAGAGTTAAGCGTATGTTCGACTACATCCACGTTCGTCTATTAGGCAAGTAGCTCAGGAAGTAGGAATATCATTTGGATATGTTCAGAGGACATTAAAAAAACACAAGTTGTACCCCTATAAACCAAATTTAGTGCAACACCTACGTCCAGCAGATCCCGAACGCCGATTAACATTTATTGCGTGGTTAGTGAAACAACTGGAAGATGACCGAGGTATTTTAGACAGAATTTTGTGGACCGACGAAGCAAAATTCACCAATAATGGTGTTATCAACAAACAAAATAATCGTTTCCGGTCGGACGAAAACCCACATTGGACATTAAATACAAACCATCAAACAGTTTGGGGTACTAACGTTTGATGCGGTTTAATAGGAGACAGATTATTGGGACCTTTTTTTTTATGACGCAACTCTCACTGCAAGAAGATTTCTTCATTTTTTAAATACTGAGTTTTGACCATGTTAGAAGATTTTCCACTAGCATTGCGACGAAGTACGTACTTTCAGTTGGACGGAACGCCAGCTCATACTAGTAACATTGTTAGTGAATATCTAAACGAAACCTTTAATGGGCGTTTAATTGCCACCCATGGACCAGTGGAAATGCCGCCAAGATCGCCTGATATTACACCTCTGGACTATTTCTTATGGGGCTAGCTTAAGACACTAGTCTATGCAGATCCGCCACAAAACGTAGAGGATTTAAAGAACAAAATCCGGTTGGCTTGTATGCAGCTAACACCCGATGTGATACATAGAACAACACATCATGAACTTCTAAAGCGGCTAGAGACATGTGTTGCACAAAATGGTGGTAATTTTGAACAACTTATAAAATAATTTTCCTGCATACCATCTTTGTAGTTAAAAAATACGTGCTTATTACTTGTTGAATTTTGTATTTTGTTTATGTATCCGTTTCCAGATTTCTTACTATTCTAATAATTACTAATAATAAAAGCAGTTGTTTCCGTTTTCCATGGCAATACCTATTTTGTTTTTTAAATAGTGGTCTTGTACGCCTTCAAACAGTTTTTTGCGATTTACAACAAAATTTTCTGATATAATACCCATAAAATTTTATATTTACAAAGAAAAAATAATAAATCAGATATATATATATATATATATATATATATATATATATATATATATATATATATATATATATATATATATATATATATATATATATATATATATATATATATATATATATATAACCGTAACAGTAACTAATTGTAATAGTTCTTTGCCTGTTATTCAATGGGCTGATTCTGTTATTTAATAATGGGAATTATGTGCAAGCCTAAGTATAAACGGAACTACTGAGACTATGATGGTATTCCTCTGAAATGCTAAAATATGTTCGTCTTTTGAAGATGTCTTTCATATAGTTTTGGTGGCGAACCGGGCAACGGCGAACCGGTCGAATCGAGTTAGCGGCGGTAAATCGGGTCGGCGGGGAAACGATCGCGGCGAAATAGCCGCGGCGAAACGGTCGCGGCGAGACGACCGCGGCGAAACGTCCTAGACCCGTGTATTACTAGCATCTACCGACAATTTTAGTGCGTTATATTATGTTATATTATGTTTGCTACTAGGTTGTGATTGGACGCAATTACATTTTACCGTCACAATATCTGTGTAACACAGAACTTATCTTTCGCCGTAGTTAGTATTTATCTATTTAAGTATAAAATAAACGATATTTACAATAGATAAACAATACATTTAGAAAAATACGTCTGCGTATTAAAAAATAGGAATATCCAATGCCAAGTGAAGGTGAAGCAGTACCTCAATTGCATCATCAGGCAAGCCGCCACTGCTGATTCTTAACGATTGTAGAAATTGCAACACGACTTTAGCAATTGGTGATTATAAGGTAAACCCGTAATACCAACCACAGCTTTTCAAGGAAGGATAAATCAAATTTGGCCTTGAAACAAATGGCAAAAGGATAAATATTAAATGCACAAATTGCAGAAATCATAACTGTAGATCACATATTACATATAATAGCAATCAATCCTAAATGCGTTAACCCCTTGGGACCCATGCATACACATATGGCAACATGGGTAATACCCATCAAAATACAAATGAATTCACAGGTGTCAACATACCATTTGTTCACTTTAAAAAGTGGTCTTAACAAAGCAGCTCTGTTTAGAGGGTTGGAATAGTCAGAAACTTAACTAGGAAGCCAGTAGTCACTTCCACCTACTAAACAGCGTCCGGGTTCGCGGGTCAGTTGCAGGTTGTATGCTGTTTGATCTATTTCGTTCTTGTGCAAATTATACGTATGCTCTGTTTCATAATGAGTGAAAGTGAATTCGGTTTTCGAATAATCTCTGACCAACTCCAGGTAGAGGAATAAAAATATTTATTTATGACACTAAAATAACCATATATTTTATTCCAGGACAAACGCCAAACGAATTTAATCAAAATCCGATGCTTGATGGTGTCCATCATGCTTTCCAACTTGAAAATATGAAATCTGCTCGAGAAAGTTTAGAAGCATTTATGTCAAACCAAACTGTACAAGATCTATGCGAATAGACAAATGAACGTCCATCTATATACGTGGAAGTTCAACAACAGTTCTATAGAGATACAGATCTATAATCTAAGCTGGTAAGAAGTGACTGTGGAGGAAATGTACGTATTTATAATCTTATGACTATACATGGGAATAGTAAAGTATCCCAAAATTCATGACTATTGGAACCAGAAGTCATTTTATTTGCCGGACAAAAAGTTTTTGCTTATATTATCAGCCGCAACACATTTTTTTCTATTCTCAAGTTCCTTCTATGTAGTAAACCTAGCTCATATGTGCCGTAGCGACCCCTTATCCGGATTACTATGTTTATTGTCGCTCTACGAGAAGTTTGCATGGGGTTAATAAACCCTGGAGAAACAGTTGCCATAGACGAGTGTCTTTTATTGTATAAAAGGCGATCGCATCTACGTCGATTCATAAAATCCAAAAGAGTTCGTTTTGGCATGAAACTTTTTTGTCTTCGTCCAAGTAATCCTGAATTTCGAGGATATGCCTATATATTGGAAAAAAAACATCTATCATTTAGATCACGTTCCTAATTCACAACATTTTGAATATGTCAAATAATGTTGTGGTGCATCTTCTCTCAAATTTATTAGATGAAGGTCGTGAGATTAGGACCATTCGTATCTTTCCCTACGATTAGCCGATTTTTTGCTCCAACGGGATACATATGTCACAGGAACTGTAAGAAAGGATAGAGGTATTCCAAACGAATTGACGTTATTAGATCTTGAAGCCGGACAGTCTTGTTTCATTACAAAAAATGTCAGATATAAAGATAAAAGTGGTATTAACCACAAAACTTACTGCAGATTTTGTAGAGAAAAAACGCTACAAATAGCAATCTGCAAAAGAGGTGGTCAAGCAACCACAACAGATTGAGCACTACAATTTCAACATGGGATCCGTAGATGCAATAGACCAGGATATAAAACCCTACGATTGTGCTTCCTGGTTCAAGAACTAAGGATTTCATATGATCCAGAGAATGGTACGCAATGCAAAAGCTATTTACACTCAGATCAATGGCAAGGACAAACGTAACGTGGTAGACTTTGAAAAAATGCTATGTTACGAACCACTAGAACATTATAGTCGAAAACATCAAAAACAAAATTCGGAAAATTCACAAAAACCCAAAGGTACTGACCACGTTTATTGTTGTAGTATTAAGGAAGAAGGAAAGAGAATAAAACGTGTTAGTTGCGTCATTTGTTACAAACAAAATAAAAATAAAAGACACACAACCAACTGCTGCATTACTTGCAAAAATCATCTTAGGCTTGCGTACAAGAACATTTTGAACTATACCACAATGATCTGGACAAGAAGTGAAGCATTATATTTATCTGTTGAACAGTTTGACACATGTTTACTACATTGTTTCATTTTTTTGTGTTCTGTGTATGCTTATAGTTGCTAAAATAAAGAAAAATGTATTGTAAAACACCTAATGTTTTATACAGTCACTCTCTCAACCCCCTCACTCCATCTATGGACTATTTTTCCATTTTAATTTTTCGGAAAATTGATGCCTATTGTACTACCAGTTAAATAGGTTGCTATACCAGTTGTTTGGAAGAGCTTCATTTTTATTTTTTGTGCTATTATCAGAATTGCCTGGACTTTGTTCGCTTTTGATTCTTTAGGATATCGATGCCTCTTGTATTACCACTCAAATAGGGTGATTTACCGGTCTGTTAGGAAAACTTAATTTTTTTGTTATGACGTCAATTAAACTCCCTTGCTCCGCCTATCGACTTTTTTGTTTTGATTTTTTCGAAAATTGGTGCCTATTGAACTAGCACTCAATAAAGTTGATTTGCCAATCAATTGAAAGAACTTCATTTTTTGAGTAAGTTGGTACATACAGACCGACTTACAATTCTGACTTTGGTCTCAAGGGGTTAAGCAGTAATGTATCTTTCTAAAGTATCTGTTTTTAACTTTTTCTGTTGTTTTATTCAATACCTAATCGGACAATGCGTTTAATTTTGTTAGAAAAATATTTCTTAGAGTAACAATAAAATTTACTGACACGAACGGTAAAAAAAATCATATTGTATAGGTGAACAGATCAAAGAAGCTACAGATTTTTAGCTTGGTCGACTATATTTCTTGGTAGTCTAAAATGTATTACACTACGGCAATTCAGAACAGAAAATATAAAAATCGAACATGGTCCCGAATAATTAATATCGGTTCGCTTAACTAGGTAACAAAATTAACAGCAATGCGTTTACATCATCAAATTAATTTAAAAGCATTAAAATTTGGTATCGATTATAATTTCCTTATTTAACAATATTACTATAATAAACATAAACCTTATAGTTGTAAATTGCAAAACTTAAGAATTAATTATGTTTGAACTATTTATGGGAGCGTGTGTGAATTAGTCAAACACTGTAAGTATAGAATATTTGATACAAGCATTAATAACCAAGGTATTCTAATGCTTGTCGACGACAATAATTTATTATAATTATAGTGAAACATCGTATAATTTTAACAACGCGCGTTTACAAGAGACGTGGAAGGTTTAACATCGCAAAGCTACTGAAACGTAAATTCAATCAAACCCCACAAGAAAATGAGCATTTTAAAATTTCATTACACTTTCGTTTATTACATAATATACTTTTTTTCTGCAAGTATGCAAATGATGTCACAAGCGAACAAAGTTGTATCTAGAGTTCAATTACGTTTAATAACTTCATCTAATTCCCTTCGTTTTAACATAAACTTGCTAACAAAAATTTGGAATAAGTGCGGTTTCCATGAAGGTAATCAGTTACATAAAATACCAAGTTCAAAGATATGGTCAAACACATATTTAATTGTGATATAATTATTTAAAAATAGAGCATTACGAAACATTAATATTTCATAAGAAAGTAATATGTAAGATCAAACCGATAACAATTTAACAAACTTACTCGATACTGACTTACTCATTCCAGCTTGTTATTTCTCAATTTTAACTCAACTGGTTCGGTTAAGATTTACACCTCTATAAATAGGGAATATAGAGTAAACAACCATCCGTAGAATTTTTTGAAAATAATATAATGAAAACTGTGATACAACAGTGTCATTGCACTATCCTCGTTTTCATTCTAAAGACCTACATCTAAAGTTTACAAAGCCCTTATCATTATTTCTACATATAGCTGTGTATCTTGTATAAGTATATGTTACAGGCCAAACCGTGTTGTAGGACAACCTAGTTTAACCTTGTCCAAACTAGTATATCCCAGGACAAACTAGTTTGTCCTTGTGTTTGTGATTTTAATGGAATAAGAGAAGAAAATAAATAGAATCAATACTGAAAATTTTATTGTTTTTCAGCTGAAAAACTAAAAGAAAGTAAAAACAAAAGTCACTAGTAATACATAGAACCAGAAAAAGTCTACTTGTTCTTACAAGATGTGCCCTTGTGACGTTTTGAGTAGCGCAAAATTGAATAGGCATGTACCAGTTACACTAGTTTGCCCTAGTGTACGCGTGTGTGTGTTTGTGTTTGTGTTTGTGTGTGTCGTGTGTGTCGTCGTGTGTGTGTGTGTGTGTGTGTGTGTGTGTGTGTGTGTGTGTGTGTGTGTTGTGTGTGTGTTGTGTGTGTGTGTGTGTGTAGTATGTGTGTGTGTGTGTGTGTGTGTGTGTGTGTGTGTGTGTGTGTGTGTGTGTGTGTGTGTGTAGTAGTGTGATGTGTGTGTGTGTGTGTGTGTGTGCGTGTGTGTGTGTGTGCGATGCGTGTGTCGTGTGTCATGTGCGTGTGGTGTGTGCGTGTGTGTATGTGCTGTGTGCGTGTGTGCAGTGTGTGCGTGTGTGCATGCGTGATGTGCGTGTGCATGCGTGTGCTGTGATGCCTGTGCTGTGCGTGTGTGCGTGTTGTGTGTGTGTGCATGTGTGCATGTCGTGCGTGTTGCGTGTGCTGTATTGTGCTGTGCAGTGTGTGCTATCCGTGAGTGCGCTTGTGCGTTGGATGTGATTGGCGTGATGTGTGCGTATGCATGCTGTGCGTGTGTCGTGTGCATGTGTGCGTAGTGCTGTATGCACGTGTGCGTGTACGTGTACAGTGCTGGTGGTAGCGTGTACGCGTGTAGCGGTATGCGCGTACGCTGTGACATGCACGACGGACGCACACGCATGCGTACAGAATCACTACAGCACGCACACACGCAACACACGCTATAAATACAAAACAACACACACGCACACAGATGCACACACACAACACCGCAACACGCATCAGCACACGACACGCACACACGACACACACATACAGCACGCACACACCACATCAACACACACACACAACAACACACACACACACACACGACACACACACACACGATACACTTATCGCAAAACAAGCATCAAACACACGATACACCGCACACACGACACACCACACATGCACACATGACACACACGCACAGCACACCAGCACACACCACAACGCACATCACGTACACAGCTACACACACAACACATCACAGCACACACACACACACACGAACACACGACATATACACACGCACACACGCATATCACGCACTATCGAGCACGCACGCGCACACGCACACTTCACACACGCACCACACACGCACAAACACACGTACATACAGACACATCACGCACAGTCGAATGCACATGCACACACGCACACACGCACAAACACGACACACTGCACACAACACACGCACACTACACGCACACGCACACACGCACACATGCACACCACCACGCACAGACCCACAAGACGCACGCATTCAGACACATCACGCACGCCAAAGCACAGCGACGCATAACGCACACGCATACACACCACCGCGTAAGTACACAGCACCCGCACATCGCACAACGCACACACGCACACACACACATACACGCATTCGGGCACACACGCGCACGCACAGACGCACACACTCCCTGATGCACACACGAACTCAGGCACACACGCGAAAGCACGCACGCATACACGCACAAACGCACATATGCACACACTCCCCCGCGTACGTGCGTACACATGTACACACGCACACACGCACATACGCACAAACGCACACACTCACACACGCACACACGCACTCACGCACGCACGCACTCACGCACACACGCACACTCGCACACACATTCACACGCACACACGCATACACGCTCTCACGCTCACACGTACATACGCGCACACACACACTCATATGCGCGCACACGCACACACGCACACACGCACACGCGCAAACACGCACACATGCACACACACGCACATGCGTACACGCACATACGTACACACGCACACACGCACACGCACAATCGCACAAGCACACTCGCATACACACACACACACAAACTCCCACAATCACACACGTACACACATGTATACACGCTCCTACTCTCACACGTAGATACGCACACAGGCTCACGCACACACGCACACATACACACGCACTCACGTACACAAGCACATATGCACACATACACATACGCACAAACGCACTCACGCACACATGCACACTCACGGACACACGCACACACGCACACTCCAACACACGCACACACCCACAAACTCACGCACTCACACACGCACACACGTACTCTCACGCACACACGCTCTCACGCTCAGGCGCACACACGCAAACCCGTAAGCACTTTCGCGCACACCACACACACTTATTAACACAAGCACTCACGCACACACGCACAAAATTACACATGTACACACACTCATACACGCTCTCACGCTCAAACGTACGTACACACACACACGCACACACTCATACACGCACACCCGCACACACGCAGTCACACGCACGCACGCACTCACGTGCACACTCGCACACGTACACACGCATACACGCATACACGTACACACGCACACACGCACACGCGCACACTAGCACACATGTAGACTCCCACACGCACACACCCACAGGCGTACGCTCGCATGTATGCACACATGCTCGCACGCACAAATGCACACATGCATACACGCACAAGCGCACTCACGGATACAAGCACGCGCGTACACACGCACACACACTTACACTTGCACACGGGCACACACGCACATATGCAAACGCACGCGCATGCACACACGCACACACTCCCTGATGCGCACCCGGATTCAGGCACACACACGCACACACGCGCACGCACGCACTCGTGCACGCGCATACGCACATACGCACACCCGCCCACCCGTACGTGCGTATACATGTACACACGCACACACGCACACACGCACACACGCACACATGCGCACACGCACACTCCCACACGCACAGACCTGCAGGCGCACGCTCACATGTACAGACACATGCACGCACGCACAAATGCCACATGCACACACGCATAAGCGCACTCACGGATACACGCACGTGCGTACACACGCGCACACACTTACACCCGCACATACGCACACACGCACACACGCACACACTCACACACGCGGAAGCACGCACGCGTACACGCGCAAACGCACATACGCACACACTCCCACGCGTACGTGCGTACACATGTACACACGCACACACGCACACACGCACATACGCACACACGTACACACTCACACACGCACACACGCACACACGCACACACGCACACACGCACACACGCACACACGCACACTCCAATACAGGCACACACCCACAAAACCACGCACTCACACGCACACACGTACCCTCACGCACACACGCTCTCACGCTCACACGCACACACGCACACGCGTAAGCACTTTCGCGCACAGTCGCACACACTTATTAACACAAGCACGCACGCACACACGCACAAAATTACACATGTACACACACGCATACACGCTCTCACACTCACACGTACGTACTCACACACACACGCACACACTCATACACGCACACACGCACACACGCGCACACACGCACACACGCACACACGCGCACACTCGCACACGTAAACACGCATACACGCATACACGTACACACGCACACACGCACACACGCACGCTAGTACACATGCACACGCACACACCCACAGGCGCACGCTCGCATATACGCACACATGCACGCACGCACAAATGCACATGCACACACGCACAAGCGCACTCACGGATAAAAGCACGCGCGTACTCACGCACACACACACTTACGCCCGCACATACGTACACACGCACACACGCATGCACGCACTCGGGCACACACGCACATATGCAAACGCACACACACGCACTCACGCGCACACTCGTTCACGTACACACACATACACGCACACACGCACACGCACAAATGCACACTCCCACTCGCACACACCCACAGGCGCACGCTCGCATGTACGCACACATTCACGCACGCACAAATGCACACATGCATACACACACAAGCGCACTCACGGATACAAGCACGCGCGTACACACGCACACACACTTACACCCGCACACACGCACATATGCAAACGCACGCGCATGCACACACGCATACACTCCGTGATGCGCACACGAACTCAGGCTCACACACGCACTCCCGCCCACCAGTACGTGCGTATACATGTACACACGCACTCACGCACATGCACACACGCACACATGCACACACGCACACACGCATACACATATACCCACACACGCACATATGCAAACACACGCGAACACACACACGCACATATGCACACACACGCACACTCGCACACACGCACTCATACACACACACGCTTGTCCTTTTTGATAAAGCACTCTGTTGAACTCAAGGGACCGTAGTATTTCACATCTCAGTTCAAATTCAAATTTTTTGGCCGATTACAATTACTTTCCTTTAGGTGGGAAAGTTAATAATTACTTTTTTATGTTTTTCTTATATTTATTAATTTATATCAAACACTTGCTTAAGACACTTATAATGAAGTCTACCGTTACTTTACTTTGTTGCATTTAAATTATAATTTTTCTACTTTTGAAATTCTGTTAAAAACAAATGTTTATGGAACTAAAAACACTTTCCTCTCTTATGAGATTCGAACTATTTTCTACGCCTTACAGGTTGGTATCCTTTAGCCTAGAGCAGTCGAATACCATAACTGTTTTAATTTTTTTCATGGTTCGCATTAAATCGCAACTTACAGATTATATACTTGCGTAACGACTGGCGCGTTTTAAGCATTGTCTTACTTCACCCCATAATTAAATGTAATTTTTATATTATTATTGCTCTATAATACCTGCACCTACCGTGACCAAATTTCTCTAATGTCTGGACATTTTGCTGCTAAAAATTGTGCCAAATTTTAAGGCGGGTGTTAGTTACTACGGTCGGAAGAAAAATTACAAACAGAATGCAACCACGCAGTAGGAAAAAACTGAAGTTACCGAAATATACCGCAGGTCATTAGTATGCCCAAGTGAAATCATACTTTGCGATAGATAGCTCTCTGCATAAAAATAGGTCTTAACGTAATTAGTCGTGGCACAAAGTGTCTTCCTAAAATGAATGTTAATATAAAAATATAAGACAAATTCTACATCAAAGTACTTTACACAAGAAATTTAAACGAAGTGGCTATAATACACACTAAGCGACAGTTTAATGGAAGTAGTCCTATGTATTATACGATCTACTCCACACTCACTAGGTTAACGGTGGTCGTTTTATTTTATACATATTAGCTGACATAGTCTTGATAACTTTGTAAACGGCCGATACAATAAAAGTAAGCTAGTTCGATTAATTCGTTCAGCTGGATTCGATCTAGGATGTACACAGGGAGTACACAGAATATTCATACGATAGCGAGAGCACAGGGTTGTTAATTCGTTGCTGTGAAATTGTCGAATTTTAAAAACAAATCTCTTATACTAGCTCCAATCGACGTACTTGGGATGTAAATTTACCAAAGATCGGATTTGCTATTCACTCAGCGAAGTATGAAATTACTGGTTACTCTCCTTCTGTGGACGCGAACACATCCTTTATGGTGACCTTTTCACTGAACATCCTGGCTCTGACTCTCCTCTCCTGAACCCTACAAGGAATACTTCCCGACCAGTTCTACTACTCACTTCGTTTGGACATTCTAAAACGTATGAAACGTTGTACCAAACGCATACAACTTCGCTACAACGAACTCGAGTGGAAACGAAATTTGTTCTCTCCGATGGGTCTCGGCACTTCAATGGTATGCTCGCACCGAAGTTTGTGGGTCCGTGTCGCATATCCTTCGTAGTGTCTCATTGGACTTATGATTTATACGTCTCTACTGGGAAGTTCATAGGCGCTTACTACGCAAAGGATCTTGAGACACATGTTTCCATGCCTTCTGGTGCTTTGAGTTCTACTTCGGTAGTGGATGAGTCCATCCACACGAGCACGGGTTCTGATAGGAAGGGACGTACTTTTATATGAAGTCCAAAACGCCGTGAACGGCACAAGTTTACTACTTGTGCCGTTCACGGCGTTTAGTAGTTCTTTCGGGTTGATGGATGGGTTTTCTTCTGTAGTGAAGGTTATTTAGGGTTACACTCACCTCTGTCTTTTCGGCCCTTCGAGTGTGTACCTGCTCGAACATCAGAGCCCTTCACTTCTATCTTTCCTATTCTTTTGGGTGGGTTTCTGAGTATGACTGTCACTGAGTGCCGGGGTTATGTCCTTTATTTTAAGTCTTTGTTTGGATTTTCAACATTCGGGAGGGATTTGATTTTGCTAGGGAAGAATTTGTAAGGGGTTAAACTAACTTTCTGTTTTAGAGCGAGTTTGAGAATTTGTATGCTTGTTGTTTAGGAAACACACGTTGCCTTCTATTATAAGAAATTTGGTAGCATGGTGCGTGACAATTGATTTTGACAATAAATTTAACAATGTGATAATTTCGGAAATTTCTGGTTGGTAATGTATCAAGTAACTTCCTTTTGGTATAAGTTCTTCTAAAAAAACGCCATTTTATAAAGGAAAAAATTGCGTTGTTAGAAACAATACTTTTGATTAAAAAAATTTACATACAGCGTAGTGCTGGTTTCTTTAAGTCTCCTCTTTAAGTATCCAACTGTGATAGTACATTGTACAAAATATAACTTTTCACTTTTGTCAATTTCGTTTAACATTAAGTAATAGTTCCTCTTTCATGACGGTATTAACTGATATTGAAACATGGAAATTTAATATAATTGATTTAATATATATATATATATATATATATATATATATATATATATGAAATATAATATATGTCTTCGGCAGTTTTTTTAAATCGTAATGCCATAATTTTGATTCGCGCTTTCATTCCTATTTCAATTGTCAAAATGACAGTATAGAAAATTTGATATCTTCGATATGACGATTTTAAAATTTTCATTGATTTGTGTGCGAATACGGTATAACCTACAACTATAAGACAGTAGTGATTAAGGGCCGGTTCTGGACCAGTTCAAGGTCACTCGCCTTCTGGTGGTGGGAAATGTAAGCTTTGGATCTCTTCAAGGTCAAACTTTTGGCGGTAAATTTAAATTTTAGGAGCTCGCTAAAAATAGAAATTGCACTGTCATCATCCTCATTACAAGGTCAAACGTTTTGGCGGGAAATTTGTATGTCATGGTCAGAAGTTAAAAATCGAAATTGCAATGTGATCATCATGTTACAATTCTTAGAAGTCTAAAAATAGAGTTTTCAAGTTCAAAGGTTATTGACCTACCGTGGTGTCATATTACATTTCTTAGAAATATAAAAAGGTCAAGGTGAAAAGCTAAAAAATAGAAAATCTAGGAATAGAATCTTCAGGGTCAAACTTTTTGGCGGGAAATATAAATTTTTGGAGCTGGTCAATGTCAAAGCTAAAAATAGAAGTTGCAAGGTAATCATTCTTGGAAATTTAAAGGTTTTTTTGAGTAGGTTAGCAGTTTTGAAAGGATGCATGTTTATAATAAAAAGGCTTCTCCGGGATTGCATGATTCAGTAAACTTTTTATTGGTAGAAATGGTGAAAGTAATAAGAATGATAAGAAGAGAAAGAAATAAACAATTATTAAGTATTGATGAGAGAAAGAAAAGACTGGAGGTGTTAATCAATAAAGTAAAAGGTTTGCGGATAGATTTAGAGCTGTATGAGCTGAAGAAAAAATGAATCAACTTCGAGTAAATGTGCCATAAAAAGTATTAAATGAAGTTGCGTTGTAATTTGAATGAAAGGCGCTTTAAAAAGTAAATAAGTAATTACAGTAGTGAATGTTATATTGCATAAAGAAAAGGCACTTTAGCAGTATTCATTTGCATAAAAGAATAAAGTGTGTGTAAGCATACAAGAAGAAAATTAATTAAGAAAAAGTGAATTGCAAACGAAAAATCCTTTAAAAGAAGTTTCCGTATGGTTTAATTGAATTCTCGTATAAAACGAGTTTCTTTTCATGATTTACTAAATTATGCAAATTATGTAAGAAGAAATGACATTGTAACCTTATCACATAAAACTATTACAAAGAAAAGGTGAATAAGATTATCTTAGCTATTGTATGAAATGTCGTAGTAAACAAAAATTTTATGTGTGAAATGTTTTAAAATAAATATACTCTTTTTATCATAGCAGTTTAAAAGTTAAGTCAAAAATGCTGAATTTTTGTATACAGACTAAACAAATAACAGCGCAAAAAATAGCAGTTCCAAATTTTCTCAAAACTAAAGAATGTGAAAAAAAAGTTGTATCTTGTTAATAGCACAATTGTGGTTTACATGTACGTGAACGTTTATAATTGCATACATAATACATCATAACGCGGTAGTCCTCGAAAAATTCCAATTTTTTGAATGTAGACTAAACAAATAACAGCGCAAAAGATAGCAGTTCCAAATTTTCAAACAAAAAATGTGGAAAAACTTTAAGGTCTTCTTTTACTGTGTAATATTACTATTACTATATAAAACTTACATTTTTAATATTTTACAAATTGATTGAGCATCAATATGAAATATGATATAGTATAACAAAAGTTTAACATATTTGTAAAGTATTTGTAATATGGTTTGTTTCTAAAACAGATTCTACCGATTGTTTTATGAAATAAAGTAATAGTAACTCTCACAATGCATCTTTGGACATTTTACATTTATATACACAATTACAACTCATGTTAAATGTATTGTACTCGTAATGAGTAAAAAGCATGCAATTGCAAAATGCACCCATATAGTATTATCAGTATGATTTGTAATATTATATTCAAATTAAATTACAAGTACTGTACTAGAATGGAATGTATAATTGCAATTATTGTTGTGTAAACAACGATAGACGTGTACTTGAACTATGAAAGTGATGGATGTTTGAAGGTGTGTGATGTAAGTAAAGATGTATGTACGTATCTATGGAAAGAGATAAAAGATGACTCGATGTGGACTTGCTCTTTCGCTCCTGAAAATTTAAGATTTGCACCTAATTCTCAGAAAAAAAAAATTTTTTTTCAACGCAGTTGTGTTTTATAAGTGGCAATTTATCATTTCATGTATAAATTTATCAAAAAATGAAATGACACTTATATTAGCCAATTCCATTTTTAAACAACAAAGAGCACTTAAAACAGAACTTTTCGTACCTACGTAAGCTCAGAAAAAACATATGCATGCAATTTATCTATTTAATGTATCGAAATTCTCTTTAAATTAACCAATTCAATTTTGAAACAACAAACAGCACTTAAAACATGACTTGTTTTTTAATTTATTTTGATGTAGACTCCAAATTTACAATTTTCGATGGAGCGTGGTTATTACTGCATTAAGAATTGTAGGATAATGAACGCAGTTATTTTGCTTTGAAAGCATTTTATGCAGGTGTGAATGCGAACATTCTATTTTTATCTCAGTCACCAATTTATATTACAACTTTGAAACGGGATTTGTAAATGTATGAATGCAATTGTGTCATTTGTATTGCATAAATACATCGCGTAAAGTTTTCAGATTTACATGCTTTTGGGAACTGTTTTGACTTTTATTTAACGCAAGCTTTTTCTCACTTTTAACTGTACTATATTTTCATACTTTATTTATATGCATATTTTACAATAAATAAATTTGTAACGCAACATGCACTTAAAATTTGCAAAAAGGACTGCTTTACTTTGATGTAGAAATTTATACATGAGTAAGTCAGACTTCCAGATGTTTTCAATTTTTTCCTGAATGTAGATCATTTCACTTTTCTAGCGCAAATTGAACTATCACTCACATTTTTTTAGTTGTAGTAAAATTTTTTGGATAATGAGAATAATTCACGAAAAATAATAAAAATATAAAAAACAATTTACATTTATTTTTTACAATGAAAAGATAACTAAACAATAAATTCCACAAAAAAAAAACATATTAAACACATCACACATCCATCCCTTCCAACGTACGCAATATATTTTCGGTCTTTAGTATATTTTACCGCACACGCTCTAAATATTGATTAGCCTCCTTCAGTTCTTTATTCAGTCTTTCCACTCGCCCCATCCCCACCACCTCACTATTAATATAGTCATTGTGAAGCTTTCACAACTACCGAGTACTTGCTTCCCTAAAGGCCTGAAGGATTGGTGGATCCTACTGTGTGAGGTGCCCTTCTATAAGAGCCAAATTTTTTCCTCCATATTGTGGGTTTCGCAACGGAGGTGGTTGTGGGGGTGTTGCTATAACCGTGGTTGCTGGCGTTATGCTGAAAAAATTAATAATTTTATTTGTACTCAAAATTCTCTATGAATTAATGAAAGGAAACTATAATATTAATTAAAATTATACATATCTCTCGAAATACTTCGAAAATTCATCCTCTACATCACTATCCCTGATGGAAATGATGAGGATGGTCTCTTCCAAGGGTGCTGGTTCTGCGGTGTTATTTGATGGGCGCACCGAAACATCATGTAAAATACAAGGTGTTGCCTGTCTTTTTAGCGAAGGTTTAGATTGTTTGCTGGATGAAGCCATTACTAATGGTGAGTAATTAATGAGTATTCAATTAAAACTTTAACGTTATATACACATAGATCTGTTAACGTTAACAAAATTGATAACAAGTGGAAGTGGTTAGTACAATGAACTGACCTGAACAAGCAAAGGTGACGAACTCTAATGAATGCAGCATAATCTAGACATGAGAAGGCATTTCGCATGATGTCAGCAAGGTTAAGTTAATGCATATTCTTAGTAAACGCCACAAAGTGCAATGTATGACCTCTACCAGCAAAGGTGATGCAGCATAAGCCATGAGAACAGTATTGATGTCAAGGTTAATATATGTTCCCAGTAAACGCTGCAAAATGCAATCTATGCATCTGTCTATGAACACTGAAGCTCTTGCAACAAGTTATAAGCAGTTTTGAGCTTGAATGCTGGGTTTATATTACTATATAAGGAGAGAAAGAGCAGTTTTGTACCAGTCAGTATATTGCACTCCCGACTAGAATTGCAATTGTATACCTAAAGTACTTCTTTAGTTCGTGCAGTGTTGGATACAGTTTTGAAAGTAACTATGAGTAAGGGTATACCCAGTAGTAGTGGTATTGTTAATTTAACAAGAAGTATTATTCCATTATTGAAAACTAAAAATGAATTTGTTAAGCACATCCGTATAATTAACACCAATATTAAGCTACTGCAAGATATAATTCAAAATAAAATTTATTTAGAGACATGCGAAAATTTGCTTAAACTCGAAAGTAATTTATCATTGCTAAAGTATTATCTTATAAGAGTTAAACAGTTAAAGAGCGCTTCAGAGAAAACAGGTAGTGGAATTGTCAATGTCACTAAAAAGCGTACACGCAAATTAAGTTGGTACTCTCTAGATTCATGTTTTAATGGCAGGTTACTTACTGGAATTATAGTCAATATAGCAAACATCAAGGACACTCTTATTTTTTTACAAAATGCATACAATAGTTTTGCACGAAAGGTTAAATTAATGCTAAGGCAATCCATGCTAAAGGTGAATGTCCTTTTAGTCTGCGATTTTGTCCATCCTCAAAATCACGTTACCGAGTTGAAGACATTTACCATAAAAAATCATGCCATCAATATTGCGACCAATTTACGTAAGTGGTGTAATGAAAACGTGTATTATTAATTACAGAAAAAATTAGAGGAGTTTTCCGAAAGGGATTCCAGTTGGGCATTACATGAAGTATTACATTTATTAGCTATGTCCCATTTAAAGGTGGTCTTTCAACTTACGTTAAAGTTCCCTACTTAGGGCAGTAAAGCATGCGGTAATGAATGTTAAAAATGACGATGAGTATTACTTCCTGTGGGCCGTTGTATCGGCACTATATCCCGTGCAACATCATTCAGATAGAGTTTACAGTTATCCTCATTTTAAGGATGCTTTGAATTATGATTCAATTCCCTTCCCCATTAAACTAGATGATGTAAAAAAATTTGAACAGTTAAACAATCTCTCCATTAATTTGTTTTCCATTCAGGGGAAAGTTATATTACCATTTGTATTAAGTGAAAATCAAAATAGTGCGAGGGAACCCATAAATCTTTTAGTACTTTCTGCTAATTATTAAGCTGCGGGTGATATTAATACAAAAAATAATACTGTTTATCATTTCACGTGGATTAAAAATATGTCAGCTCTTTTTTCTAAACAACTATCGAATAAGGAGCACAAGAAATTCATTTGTTATCGATGTTCGAACCATTTTTCTTCAGATCACGTTCTTCAAAAGCACATCATTCACTGTCATCAACTTAATCGATGCTCTGTTAAGCTACCCACCGAAGCAGAAGAGTTTCTGCAGTTCAAAAATTTCACATTCCAGGAAAAGGTGCCGTTTGTAATTTATGCAGATTTAGAAAGTATTTTGGAAAAGTGTACAAATTTATCGGACATCGATAATAATACGATATTTTACTCCAAACATACACCCTTCAGCATTGCTTACTACTTGAAGTGTTCATATAATGATTCTTTATCACGATTTAGACTTTATAGAAGAAACGATTGCATTCAATGGTTTGTTAAAGAGCTTCAAAGTATTGCACATTGGACTACCGAAATAATCAATAAAATAATTCCTATGGATACTTTAACTCCCAATCAGGTTGAGCACTTTGAAAGCACTGCGATTTGCCACATTTGCGAAAAACCATTTACTGATTATGATATAAAAGTTAGGGATCATAACCATTTTACTGGTGCATTTCGAGGAGCATCACATCAGAATTGTAACCTAAACTATAGACTCCCACATTATGCCAGTCGTGTTTCATAATTTGTCAGGTTATGATACTCATTTCCGCATTAGAGAATTGGCTACTGTTCCCGCTGAGATTTCACTGCTACCCATAAACAAAGAAAGATATATTTCTTGCACGAAAGTAATACAAGGCACTAAAATTAGGTTTAGATTTATTGACTCTTTCAGATTTATGAGTAGTAGTATTGAGAAGTTGTCGGACTATTTGGAAAATAGCAAAAAATGATTACCCACGCTAATTGTAACAATGCCGAAGAATGTTCGCTACTATTTCGCAAAGGTATGTTTCCTTATGAATATCTCGATTCTTGGGAAAAATTAAGCAAGACCAGATTCTCTCCCAAGGAAGCGTTCTTCAGTCATCTCACTAATGAGGGAATCAATGATGCGAGTTTTGCACATGCAGTTAATGTTTGGAACAGATTTAATATTAAATCGTTAGGGGACTACTCGGATTTGTATCTAAAAACGGACGTTCTATTGTTAGCAGACATTTTCGAACACTTTCGACAAACTTGTTTAAGTACTTACAAACTTGATCCTCTGCACTATTATATAGCCCCCGGTTTGGCATTCGATGCTATGCTTAAAATTACACAAGTACAGTTAGAACTATTTACAGACATTGATATGCTAATATGTTTATTGAGTGAGGAATTAGAGGTGGTGTGGCTCAATGTTCTAATCGATATGCTAAAGCTAACAATAAGTACATGGGGGAAAATTTTGATCCCACTTCCGAAAGTATGTATTTAATCTACTACGACATAAATAATTTATTTGGAGCCACCATGTCAGAATTTCTACCATTTGGTGATTCTTATTTCGTTGATAATTTTGAAACTTTAGATTTAATAAACCATCCCGATGATTCGGAAATTGGCTATATAGCCGAGTGTGATTTAGACTATCCCATAGAATTACATGAGAGTCACAGTGATCTACCATTCGCACCCGAACACATGGTACCACCCGTATCCGATTCCAAAATGAAAAAATTAATGCTTACATTGTATCCTAAACATGATTATGTAATACATTACAGAAATTTGAAAGTATATTTAAAATATGGATTGAAGTTGGTAAAAGTACACCGTATATTACGTTTTAAACAGTCCCCGTGGTTAAAAAATATATCGATTTAAATACCACAATTTGATAAGAATTTTTATAAATTAATGATTAATAGCGTATTTGGGAAGCTGATGGGAAATGCACGTAGACATAAGGATATACGTTTAGTAACGAAATGGGAGGGTCGCTATGGTGCTCGTTCTTACATAGCAAAACCAAATTTTCATAGTTGTACAATATTTGATAATGATATGCTTATCATTCAAATGAATAATGAAATATTTAAAAATATATTGCAGGATATTTTTAATTTCAAAAACTTTTTATACAATTTTCATTGGTTTACCCAAGTTTGATAATAATGCTAATCTTGTACATATAATAGCCTCATATACGCCTTTTCAGTTCCATATCTATGAATGCATTAAAAGGACATTGATAAATTGATACATCTGATTATCCCAACAATATCTTTTGAATTCATCAGTAAATTCTCTTTAATGAAACATGAAAATCATGGCGCGATTATGTTGGAATTTGTCACTTCGTAAAATGTATGCATATGGTTGATAAAATTTAAAAAATTAAAGTTTTACCGCAAGCGTCAAACAGATTACGATAAATTATTATAAACATGTTTTGTTTGATGGTGACGTAATAAGGGTTATCAGCATCTGATAAGATCAAAGAAAGTGTGTTTACAATCAAACAGAATAAATAGTACTTAATTTGTGATGATAAACGATTAGTAAATTTCAATTTATGATACTAGACCTTGGGTTTTAACTTTACATAGCATTTTATTCGTCTTTGTTTCAGAAAACAATTTTATCATTATGAAAGTTTGAAGACAATTGCAGGAAGACTATGGTGTAGTGATAAAATCTATAGAAAAACCTAAGGTTCTGATAAGTTCCCAAAGCACTTTTTTGCTATAGGTGGAAAAATGATTGACTCCATAACGATGCATTAGTTTAGTAAAATGCTCATTGTAGAATTCTTTTCCTGCATCTGTCTGCAAATTGGTAGGTTTCCGTCCTTTTTTGAAGATTGTTTGCATGGCCTTGGTAACTTCTTGACCTGTTTTCGTTTTTAACCTCTAGTCCATAAGTATTTCGAAAAACAGTCGATAACCACTAATATATACTTATAGCTCTTATTTTGTTTGGCATATGTGTTAAATTCAGCCAAATCTGCTTGCCAAAGGTCATCGAAACCGCAAATTATTGTCAGCCTTCGTTTAAAATGTTTTCGTGCAGGTTTATGCAATTCGTTGACGAGTTGTAATTTGGACATGGTACTAATTTATCCACAATTTCTTTAAGTCGATATAGCTTTTGCTCCAACACTAGATAAGCGTTAGAGCTTCCTTTAAAGGCTTTCTGAACTGCTTGATTACAAAAATCAAGATATCTTTTACTTATAACATCACCATCTTCTTCCGGGTCCGCCAACTGTGTCAAACGATTTCCATCCAAATTGAATCTTGTCGATAAATAGTATTGCTTAGTGATAGCATCTTGAGGATCTATGGGGCTGGCAACATTGCTCCTATTCTCGATATCAAATTGATTATCATCAATCAGTTTAAACTGAGGGGTTAATTTCTTGAAATGATACTGGATATGTGAACGTCCAAATTTGTCAAGGGTCATTTTAGTTATGACATGTCGACATCAATTATACTGTTTAAAAAACGGCTTTTTGGTTTTTCAATGTACCCATCCTCATACAGTTCTTCTACAACGGATATTATGCCATTCACGACACCTGTATTCCCTGCCAATTTTTCTACACACAATACCTCTAGATCACGAATTAGTTCATATACATCATTCCAATATTTATATTCAATCGGCCTGTTTGTTAATTCCTTAAAAAACATAGCTCCACCTCCCTTGGTCGTGGGTGATGATGATGATAGCAAGGGTTTGATTATTTGCGTATACTTTTTGCTTCGGCTCCCTCGAATTTGCCCACTTACGTCATAATCGCGCCTTACAACATTAGTAGCTTCTATAATACTTCTATAATCTTTTTTATCTTTTGAATTTACTAGATTTAAATTGGGTTCATTCATAATAATCAGATCATATAAACCCGGAGTCCCTTTATACGTGACACCTTTAATAATCATATCGTTTCCTTTAATTGTAACGGGAACATTACCAATTGTCCATTTGTCAGCTTTGGTATCATAGTGGACTCCATAAGTATGATCAATAACACCTTCAGGATCCCTCATAATACGTTCAACGTATATACGAGGTAATTCATGATACTGCTCGAGAAATTCTTCTGAGATGGGTTCATTACGGGTAGTAGAATCATCTGTGACACTAATAGGTTCTTCTTCTTCTTCCTCAATATTAATCTCTCCTACAACAGATGTATCTAAGAATGATGGTGTACGAAGACCTGGAGGAGGGCTTGTTTGAAAAAAAGCTGAGCTAGTGGGCTAGTAGCACCCTTTCTTGAATCACCTAATGGAGTGAAGCCTGGAGTTCGTTGAACTTGAGCTATCGGGCTAGCGGGGGTAGTAGCGTGCTTTCTCGGAAATATTATTAGGGGTGGTTTTTTGGGTTTAACGCCAATGGGCTCCTTTTTAGGTGTTTTTTTATCTGGATTGATTTTATCTACTATTTCAGTTAGAGGTCCTATTAGGGGTTCATAAGTACTTTCAAATATTTTCTTTCATTATCAATGCGAGCAGTCTTAATACTGTTATACTTCTGCTGTATTACTTTACGAGCCTGAATAATTTTTTTCATTAATATCATTCCCTTGTTATCTATTGTAGTAAAGCGGGTTTGCTGAATAGATACCGGTTTACCTCGAACAGATAGCTGTTTACACAAACAGATAGCTGTTTATACAAACAGATAGCTGTTAATACCTAAACATATCAGTACCTACTAAACCACTGTAAGCAGTTTAAGGTATTATATATTCATCAAATCTTTTCTTATAGCGACCATTATTAACTTTAGCATCCTTGTTTATGACCATGAAACCAAACGGATCTACCCAGCATTTTGAACACATGTCCCGAAATAATTTCATGCTTATGGTGGGACTTATATGATCCTCATACACATGTTTTAGGTTTAATTCATCTTGCTCAAATAATATAATTAGATTCGCATTGTCACGAATTAATTGCTTTGGAATTTTACTGTAAGTTTGACCCAAATAGAAACAGTCAATATCGTTATGTCTACCCATAGAAAAATATGCCCTTATGTTATTTTGCTTTTCACAAGCGATATCATCGAAGATAAAAATAGAGTTTGATTATGCACAATTAAGCTCAATTACATCTTGATTATCACTGAAGGTAAAGTAACCTATATCCCTCATTGGAAGTAAGATTTACTGTAAAAGTTTGTACTTGTTTTGATTCAATGACTTAGAGTACACGTATACATGTTTAAATTTCAAGCCATTTTTTCTCGGTAATCAGACTGATCATTGCGTTTGTTTTACCACAATTGGAGGGGTCACATATAATACCACGTATACTATTAGGAAGTAAATCACCATCTTTTGAAGTAATAGACTTTTCATCAAAGTCAAGATTTTGAATTGAGAGTTTTTGTTTTTGAGCAACTACTTTCATCGTTAGTGAATGAAATAAAACTAAACGCATAATTACAACATTTTTATTTATATACTAGGCTATATTACAATAACTATAACTTTTTCACTTCGCCAGTGAGTGGGCTGTACTGCACAATAGCGTCATGGAGAATAAGACCATAGACAACAATTCCATTATCGAAAGGTGTTAGAGATTCCATTTCCAATTTGATGTCTACTGTTGAGTTTTTTAAGGATTCATTTTGTTTAGAGCAGTCCATTACAAATACTGGGCATGATTTGAATTCGGAATAGTGAATAATGCATATTTATCATCTTCACCATAGTAATCACATCGAAATTTTAAAAAAATTGTGATAAGCAGGTACATATTGGTTAGCACTGAAGTTCAAATGTATTGCTTCACATGGATAATACTCAGAATTCAGATGTACTTTAAGATTTCTGATGATAATGTGATCAAAATTTCCGGCCCTTGCTGACTTTGTATACCTTTTACCTTGTTGGAATGCAACAATTATCCAACTTGGTTTTTCCAGTTGCGTTGATGTTTTTATTGGCCATATATCTGAGGTTACCTGTTTCAAAGAAGGTAATTCATATAACTCCCATTGACGAAATGGAACAGTAATAATAGAATTTTTATTGATTCCTTGAAACAAGCTAAGTTTCGCAGCATCACTAAGTGTTAAGTGGTACTTTCCATTGAATTTTATTTAAGGTTATTGCGACATCAACTTCACCATAGTAACAGTTTGTATCGCTTCTAGATCGAATTAAAACTAACTCTTGGCGCATATTCACGATTACCTGACGATAACCCTCCATTATTCCAAATATGTGATTCAATGGTATGCATACTGTAAAGATTTTTCTCCATTTTGCTCATCGAATTCTACTTGTAATGGTTCTTCATTCTTTGGTGACCATCCCAAATGACTTAGTGCTTTGCTTTTGCTTGCCGTATAAGAAATATATCCTTAAGCGTAGATGTTATTCCTGGATTTCTACAAACATCCACTCTCTGACCACCTAACTCATAACGAATTTCTTCGAAAAGAAAGTTCGGGAAATTGTTGGTTAAGCTGCATGCTTTTCTTTCATCTTCTTTTTGAGCTCAAGTTTACCTTCTATGTACAGAAAACTATCATAAGTAGCCGTAATTAGATCTTGACTTTGAATTAAGATGCGTATTTCTTCGGAAGGTCCATATTTAGAAGATCCATATGGAAGATAAGTGTGAATATCTGATTTAATTATAGTATCATCAAAATGTACGTTTTGAAAGACGTTTAACGATTCTGCCATTGTGGTTGAAAACTTTTAAACCAATTAACGTTAAAAAGTATTTCTCTGCAGATGTTAACCGCAATGAAGGTTGATGACTAATTAATGACTTACTGTAGGGATGATGTCTTTATATGAATTTTTGAAAGATGGAATTGGTCCTGGATTAATTCTCAGACCCATGTTCTTTGAGTTCTAAGCGTACAGTGAATGGTTCACTTTCACCAAAGTCTATTAATCCACCCATTTGATTAGTCAAATTAATTGTTATATTACTAATAATGTCAGTGTTTACTTCTAAATATTGAGTATTGCTTGGAGTTTTATCTAGACGATAACCTGGTGGAACTGAAACATCAATCTCATATAATACTTTAGCAGGTTTCCCGTTTCGATAAGATCCCTTTATAATGTTGCACTCTACGTGTAGATTAGTGTATTTAAGTATTTGGGTGTCTAACGCAGATGTATGTAAAATATTTGGTTCTAATATTTTAGACTCAAACCCTAGCATGCGCCCAATGCAATTTTCTTTAGTAAAATCGATCTCAAATGAACTGTTTATCTCACATTTAACTGTATTGTTGTTCGCTCTAATGATAAACTTTTCTGTGGGTATTTTAGATTTAAGATAATCATTAATTTCATCTAACTCATATGCATCGTGTGGAATATTAATCACTTGCAATATTGCCTCTATAAATGTTTCTAATGCTGTTGCAGCCGTAAAATCCAACCAATCCAATAACGTATTTCTTCCCCAAATCTAGCTCTATCGGTGGATAGAAGTTGTAGCTAGCTGTGTTACCAACACCTTCTAAACTGACTGTTATTGACGTAACTGAGCAAATTTTATGTTGTGCTGATTATTTATATAAAAATCGTAGGCATAGGTGTCCGCAAATAATTGTATTAAACTCTTGATCTTGGTTGTAATTATATTTTACACCCCAGAAAGTAGTTAATCACTTCGATTGGTGGGCGAATATTACCGAAACTATCGTAATACCATACCTTTTTAACACGCTTTTTGTAGCAAACCCAATGAGTACCTGGTCCTCTTTGGCTATCTAAGTTAATAAGTCCAGATTCATATTTCCGTGGTAATTTAGGCACGCTATCTCTCATAAAAATATCCCTAAAGTAGGGGACATTTTTGGTGTATTTCTTTAAAGCAATATCCGTTAACGGTCTTTCGGGTAATCTATTCAGTTTTTTGGAAACGGTTTTAAGCATAATGCACCACCACCAGATTTGTTTGGTTTTAGATACAGTGCACCTCCTTTCTTATTCATGGAGCCTATAGCGAACAATTCCATCATCCAATTATGGCGCGATGTCTCTTCTTGCAGTTTTTTAGCATTTTTAGCTTCATTGACTGCTTTAGCAATTCCTGATGCACTGCCAGCTAAAGCACCGATTGCTGATAATCCTGCGAATAAATAAGAAAGGGTAAAACCCTCCTTGTTTAGGTAGAGGAATTGCTCTAGGAACTTTAATGTTTTTCTTTCCTCCTAAACTTTTTACCATACGTTTTGCCGTTGAAAGCGCTGACTTTATTGTGTCTGTGAAATTTCCGTTAGGTTTAATTTTTTTAGCTATTGCTTTTCGTAAATGCAATAAATTTCCGCCATTGCATTTTTTCTTCTTCTTCAGATTAGATCGACGTTTACACCCCATTCCTAATTTTCTCTTTGCTTTCATGGCTGTGCTGACTGCTAAAGCTGCAGTTCGTTCACCTAATGTTGCGTCTGATGATTTAAAGCGTTCTCAAGCTTTTTTGTAAAATTTTATCCGCTTTATGTCTACTATCTAAATCTCTGTGATCTCTGTAACCGATATCGTGAAGTTTGCACTGAGCATCTAATTGATTAATACCGAGGTCACCGCGTGCGAGTCGTTTTTCTAACTTTGTACCAGGACCGCAATACTGGTAACCAGGTAAATGCAATTCAAACGGAAGTTTATTGATTAGACCATTCACTAAACCACCACCACCACCTAAACTCTTTCGCTTCTTAACTAACATTGTTTACCTGGATGGATAGAACGGGGTACTTATACCTAAATTGAGAAAAACAAATCATAGTTATTTCTTTATTCAGTAAATGCTATACATTAGATAGGCAGGACGATAATACAAAATTTCCATTAAACATACAGTGTTATGTGAATTAATATTATACTTAGCATTTATAACATCATCAATATCTTTATAAATGTCATCTTCATCACCACGGAATTCTTTCTCACGAAAACGACGGTAGTCAACAACTTGTTGTATGAACTTTTCATAAAAACACACCAGATGGTAAGATTCAAGAAATTCCAATCTATAGCTTAATATATCCTTTAAATTGAATAGTTCTTCTATATTATGTGAATTGAATGTACAAGAACAGCAGTTTTAGTTTTCTATCATAACAGTTTTCAAAATTCTGTCATATCCTTTAATTAATTCCCAATTGTAATAAATACCAGGATTACTAGATGGAGATTCATAATGTTGACCATAGATTATATCTTCTTCTTCGTTTACATTTGACCAGTCAATTTTATGTTCAATTTCTTGGGATCGGAAAAATTGTAATTCTACATATGAATGCCATCTTAGAAGCTCATTCCATTCCTTCATATCCAACACTACATTATCGCTTTGATCACAGTTAGCACACCCAATACGCACTACTGGTGCAAGTTGAGGTGCGTACTTATCCAATTTCCATATGTTCTGCATGATGAGTATCGTTCGATAGTTTATAATAAATACAATCGATTAAGTATTCATTAGCTGCTTGTTTATACACTTCAGATAAATCATATGGCTGTCTGTCAGTGATAGAAGAATAACCTTCATCATGTTTCTCTTCATTTTTACTTCTATTACCACCATCACTATTTTGACAGCACCAACAACACAAGGTAAAATTGTTATTCATATTGTTACTTCAACTATGTGGGGTATCCATATATAATGGTGAACTTCTGAGTTTAGATTGTTCCAGAAATGATTTTACTGCTGCCTGCATTATAACGATAAATCATGTGGGTGGGGTTGTGGTACTGCTATTAAAAACTAAATGTTATGTTTGTTGTTTTCCCGACTGCACCCAAACTACTCATGAAGACATCCCTCGTGTTTAACTGTGTTTTAAATCCTTCCATTCGATTTTCTTCTTTCAAATACTCATAAAAAGGTTGAGGTAATATACATTTAAAATCACCCGTTTCCATCACTATACGTTCACCGTACTTAGTATTTATTACTCCCACATTAATCACTTTATACCTTTTTGATATCTCGAGGTCACATGCACTTTTAAAAAGTTTGCAGTGGGTTCTTTGGTTTAACCCTTACAATTCCATGTTTAACAATTACAAGTTGCTAACTGACTGATCTCAACACCTCGCTGTGGTTTATATCACAAAAATGTGTCCTTCACTTAAGTACCTATGACAACATGATTAAACTTGTTAAATACACACCTACTTTTAGTTTAGTAAATTATTTCACCTTGACCCAATTTAGTCAATATAAGCACCATTTGACCTTTTTCTTTTCATAGACAACAACTCGCATTCTTCTTGTTTCCATGAATTGATTCTATTTTTTACTTCTAAGAAATGTCATACGATACCTCTACAGGTCAATAACCTTTGACCTTGACCACACTATTTTTAGACTTCTAAGAATTGTAATATGATGATGACATTGCAATTTCATTTTTTAGCTTCTGACCTTGACATACAAATTTCCCGCCAAAACGTTTGATCCAAAAGCTTACATTTCTCACCACCAGAGGGCGAGTGACCTTGAACTGATCCAGAACCGGCCCTTAATCACTATTTAAGACATTGTAAATTTTTTTTTAATTATCCTGGTTTATTTTGTTATTCTTTATAGTATAAACTAAAAATTCTTTGTAACTTGTTCAAAATCGCAAGTTTTACTAGAGCTGCAAAATAAAACGCAGGCTCAAACACTATATGCTGAACGATATCCCAACAGAAACCAACCCTGCTACGCTTATTCTTCGTGGCTGGTACAACATCTGAAAACGGTTCCCTAAAATTAAAATGAAGAAAAATTCATTATTAGTGAATGTTAATTCCAACATTTCTGCGACTCAATTTGAAAATGAAATCGGGGTAGTAGAGAAAGTGCAAGAAAGATTTTAAATAAACATAAGTATAAGGCTATAAATCACAACACTTGTGTTAGACATTATTAGCGAGTTCAATATTGCCGATTGTTCATGGAGAATTATAACCTAATAAACAACAGTAGCTTGATATTGTTTTCTGAAGAGTGCCGCTTCACGAATCTGCGAATGGTACCAAGAACAATGTGGGATATTGGGCGAATGAAAATCAACATCTGTTCTGGGAGGGATAATTTCAAGAACGCTTCGGTGTTAATGTATGACTAGGTGCTTTAGGGACAATAATTGTGGGGCTGATATAATTTAACGAGCCTCTTACATCGAAAGTTTGTTTGAATTTTTTGGAAAAAATAGTTAATGATTTTATGGATAATTTACCTCTAGCCCAAATTCCTGATATTTATTTTCAACAGGACGGGACGCCGTCTCATAATGATAGGAACTATTTAAGTGTCAGATTTTAGGACCAACCGATAGGGACCAATGGGCGGGTCCTATAGGATGGCCAGCTCGTTCCCCAAATTTGATGCCCCTAGATTTTTCTTTCTGAGGTCATATCAAATAAAAAGCCTATTTTACTCCACCTCAAAATCTGAATGTTTTAAGAAACCGAATTATTACAAATATTAATATGACTGTGGTTCAAAAAGATAATGTACTACGGAAAATTGTAGAGAAGTGTCAGAGATGTACTCAAGGAGAAGGTGGTGTTTTCGAGAACCTTAATTATGGTTAAGTTTGTTCGTTATTTTTTTATTTCTCTTATTATTAGTTATACCTATTAATCTTGTACACCTGCTTACCTATGTAATAAAGTAAAATAACAAGATAAAAAATTCTTAAAAAATCAGAGGTTGAAACACAAATTAAATCGTTTATTTTTGTCTCAGCATACTTCGTTTGTTTTGTCAAACACGAATGAATCAAAATAGGGTAAATTTTGAACAATCTGCTCAAATTCACAGGCAGTAAATAAGTTACCTGCCCAAAATCAATTGTTTTTAAAAATCATAGTAACCTGTGGCATGGCTAATATTATTTGATTATTCTAATAATACCCAGAGATTTAAGTATTTTATTAATTTAATGGACACAATAGGTATAACAAAAAAGTAATATCCATCGTTTTAAAATAAAAATACGGATTGGGTAGTGAAAGTCTTATGGTTGTAAGTTATACCGCGTTCACACAAAAATCGATGAAAATTTTAAAATGAAGATATCGGAAATATCGATTTTTGAAAATTGTTAACTTCTGTTTTTTATTCTGCTATCCTAGAGCGCCTTGATTCAAGTACAAATTCGACCATTTGTTTTGGTCGTAGCGCACTTCGTTTTTTTTCAAATAAATGTAAAAATAGGTTAACCTTTGCAGTTCCATAAGCCAAAATCTATTAAGATTAGAACACACTGCATAAAAATATTTAGAATTTCTCGTAGAATTCAAATATGCAAAGTTATACTAGGGTTGCCATTGAAAATAGCAGAATTTTAATAGTTTCCGGTGAAGCAGGAAGTAATTGTCATTTGTTTTTTGCTTAAAATATGCATATTACGTAACGCAATCGTCGACCAAAATTTCAAATTCTTAACTAAAGTCGTTTTAAAATGCGAGCCTGGGCAGTAGTTCGTTGATATAGGGTATTTCCGAAATACGCGCCAAACATGTAAGGGCGTGTAAATTAAGTCAAAAAAAAACCTCAGTAGCAATTTTTGTAAACCAGCCCCTGAACTGAGTCTCCAGGCAAATGGTTCTTATAATGATTGCTCCCGAACCCTTCAAGTTAGAAAGATGAAAATTTGTGGGTTTTCTAGACTTTAAGCCTAAAAGGATGAAATTTGAACCAAATTCTGGAAGAACCAACGTTCGACGAATTTATTATTTTCTAATTGCAAATACGAAGTTAACATTGCATGCGTAAAATTTAGACTTTGAAAATTCCGTCCGATCGCATGAATGCATTTGGGAAGTTATTGACGTACACTCCGACGAAATGTTCTAGCATATTATTTTTAAATATGCAGTGCAGTCATCTTTATGATCGCAGAACGCGAGTAACAGCTAGGTTTCATTAAATAGCGATAATGCGAAGATGGTTTTAGACCATAATGAGTTAATAAACAAATAAACATAAATTTCCTTAATTTTAAAATGTATTTCTTGACTTTATCATAAGTAGAACACATTGCGGAGTATCCCGCCAATGTTTGTATTTGATCAAAATAACAAAAATAACTGTATCAAACATATATGTAGCTCAGTGCTGACATTTAATGGAGTTTCAAAGCGTATTGAATTCGTCACGGGCAACGCCGTGCAGGATGGGCTAGTTTTATATCAAAAATCACGAAAAAAGGTGTTAGGTGTAGGGGCAAATTTTCATGAAATTCAAAGGTTTAAATCGTTTAGAAAACCTATCAATTTCCATATTTCTATATTGAATGAATCTCAATTAAATAAAAACCATTTGCCAGAACTCCAGTTGAAGGGGTGTGTTTTCGGGCCAGTTTATGTTTTTGGTACCTATGTTTTTTTTATAACAAGTAAAAAGCACTTGAGTTCTAATGAAAATGTCAAATTCGTATAAAACAGGTTTATATTGCAATAATAATCATAGTAGCCTTATTTTCACTATAAGAAAGGCATAGATAAAGACACATAGTTAACCTTTCCAAAGTTGCGTTTTTTTTTCTGACTGTGACCTGGAAATATAGTGTAAACTTAGTTACGGAAGGCAAAGATATCAAACAAAACAGTTTACCCAGTTTAAAGATTATGATATTCGGATGTATGTAGGTAAGTTAGCTGTAGCTGCAAAATCGAAACAAGCAACTCAATCAGTTCGAGTAAATTTTAGAAAAGTCTGTCATTTGAAGGCCGTTGTGTAAGATGCCCAAGTTCTTGTATCAAACTTGCCCTTGATAACGTAAATTAAGGATTGCCGTTATAATTATCAAAACAACCATAATCTAACTTTCATGTAGAAGTGCTTGCTCATAAGCGAAGTTCACAGTTGGTAAATTTTGCAATTTCATTGTAAGCTCTTTCCAGTATGCCTGTAATATTTTACAATTCGATTCTTATACTTCATTTCAAGTTCCTTTAATTTCCACCGTATCTACCTAGCACTTCCTCCATTATAAGATATACAAGCGTTTCCATTATACACCCCAATATCCATTTCAATATTTTCTTATGCTTCCAGTTCTTTTTGTTCATACACTTATGTCCCATATATCACCACACTTTGTATTAATTTGTCAAATGGCATTTCCCTTTTCCCTAGGTCCACATCAAACAACCTTTACTTCACACTCCACACATGTGCTATTAATTTATTCCCTTTTCTCAACCATTTTCACTAAAGACTACTGTCCCTAAAGGTAATATGCAAATTACAAGTTTAGAGCATCTTCTCAATTTTTCTTCATAATTATAGTACGTTGTTTAAGAATACCGACTTAATGCATGGTTTACTAGGCTATAAATTAAATATAGTTGCCCTGAAAACAAAACAGGATGAGTAATTTTATTTAATTACAGACCGCGACGTGTTTTCAGTTTTCTGTTAGATAAAGTGGTTCACGAAAACTATGAAAAAAATATGTTATGTGCATCTATGGAGTGTCAAAGAAATAAAGAAAATGCCCTAAACTTATATTTTCGAGTTACCCTGAGAGGCTGAACCATTTCGGTGTCAGATTTTTAAGGACTAGAAAACAATCTGAAGAAAATTATGGAAGCTTTATGTAAACCGAGACTTGTATGAATATACTAAGACTAAAGAAAACCGTAAACTATATAAACGTCCCATTAGGTAATTTGGAACTTCAATGCTAAGTTTCGCTTACTGTTACCAATCACCTGGAATAATTTTATACTAAAAATTACATACTTAGCATAATAATGTTATTAAAATCAAATTTATTTTCACCAAAGAAATTCCACGTCTATACCAACAATAGAAAAAGCAGTTGGGGTGTCCAAAACCAAGGTTCAAGAGATATTGAAAAAAATCATTACTTCCCATATAAAGTAAACTTGGCTCAATATTTGCACCCCGGAAATCAAAAGAGAAGAATTGAATTTTGCCGTTGGTTTTTATATAAATGTAACCAAATTCCCAATTTTTGTAAGAAAATTCCATGATCCGTTGAGGCACAAATTACAAATGATGGAATTATGAACCACCACAATGAAAGATACTGGGGCAACACCAACCCGTATTAATTGAGGCCAGTTCGTCAACAGGGTAGATTTGGTTATAAGATCAGTTCTTTTTTAAAAGGACAGCTTTGTCTATACAATTTGTGAAGAAAACCTGAATATTGAAAGATACGAAACTAATCTTTAAATTTGCTTGATGACGAACCTTTGGAGGAACGAGCTAACATATATTTTCAGCAAAATGGTGCTCCCAGCCATAACGCCTTAAAAGTCAGGGAATATTTAAATATAAACTTCCTAGATAGATGGTTGGGAACGTATGGACCCGTTAGATGGCCACCGCGCTCACCATACCAGACACCTCAAAATTTTTTTATGGAGTCATCTAGAATCAGAGATTTATAAACGAATCAATAAAACACAGGAGCAATCCATGCGGAATTTATAGAAATAAAATCCGCTCATATTATTAATGCTCTTAGATTGGTTAGAAAACGTTGTTAAAAAAGCATTGATTGCAATGGAGGGCCATTTGGGTACCTTCGTCGATAAATGTGCCACATCTTATTTCATTTTATTACATCATAATGCATAGCCTACTACTGATTTAATATAAAAATTAATATTGTTCACTTATTTAAATAATATATTATATTAAGTGATATATGTATTAAGAGACAATTAAAAATGCATTTTTTTGGCTAAAAGTGTCCAGGGTGTTCCATTTAAAATGAGAAAGTTTGATGCGATAACTTTTTGACTTGACCCGGTAGATGTGATTTTTGAGCGGCATAATATTCTATTTAGCAAACTAAAAAACTTTCATAGGAAACATTTTCGTCTATTACTAATAACAAAACATAAACAAATTAAAAATCGACAATTTTTCGTTTTCCCCTGTACCTTCTAAACCAGCTAATATTTTTAAGTTCTGCTTTTACCATTTTTAGTTTCTCCCAAATATATCTCATGGTACCTACATCAGTTTTTAGATAAGTTTAATAATTACCGTGATAACTAGTAAATGTGTCGAAAATGGGAAACCCTGTACACGCCACCAGATAACGCGGGAAAATTCTAGGTCAACTATAAGCTTCACTTGCCGACACTGGGATTCCTATCTAACACTTCTTGATATAAATGCTTTTTTTTCCTGTTTAGAAGTTGTTGCTGTGAAATGACCATTGGTGCTAAGAGGGTCACGGCTAGATTAGATTTTTTAATAAGCATCTAGGTAGTTTTTTTTTTATTGATTATCCGTTTGGGGTTCGTTTCCCTATCTTAATTTTTATTGTGGTTCTACAAGTAAAAGTGTTTTCAATAATACGTATCATTGTTATGGTTACATATTTACACACACATATTTATGTGTTTAATAAAATGTAAATTTGGTCATCTTTTAGAGATCATTACTTTAATTATTTAAAGTTTAAATTATTGTTGATAATATTTGCCGTGATGATGTATAATAAAATAGAATCAATTTACATAATATAATAAATTAGAGAATGCGCCAGATAGAACGTAAAACTGAAAGGTAACTTCTGTGTCTGTTCATTGTAAAAAAATCATCGTTTATTTTTACATACGATATAAAAATAACTAAATATATGCATTGGATCAATGCTATCACGTCTAGTTTGCAATATAATCAAACTTATATCTACTGGTATTAGGTGTTCTATAAGACTTAATTCAATTTGATGTTTTTCACAAATCATTGGTTACCCCTGACATAACTAAAATTAATTAGTAATTAGTAATTAGTTAAGGACCTGCAGCAATCGCTTGTAAACTTTTATATTTTTTATATTCAAGTATCGCCTATCTTCACCGTAAATTTCTTCTTTCTAATTGTGCTACTTTGAAAACTAATATTTAAGAATCAGCATATCTTTACACGTTAATACAGTTACCAGTTAAAGTTTGGTGCAAAGATTTGGTAGACTCGAGTTTGAAGCTTAAGAATAAATAACCATTTAAGAGATTTTGATGTGATTGGTATCAAATAAATGTCTGTGTAATTTTACGTTGCCTGTTCCAAACGCATTATTTTAGTAACAATTACTGGGTGCAAACAATAAAAAGTGCTCGTTTTTTTTGGGGTTGATGACGCTAAAGTCAATCTTAGAGCCATATACGTATAAAACAAAACGATTCAATCAAAATTAAACAACCAAAACAACACCGAAATAGTTTTCAAATGGTAAATTGAGTCACTCTGATAATAAATTTACACAAATATTTAAATTTGTGAATGTTTGTATGATTATGGTACGCGATAGCAACAATGCGGCTCTCGTCATTCGAGGCGCAACGGTTAAAACTCTAATGGATTAAAAATTATTTTTAAAAACGGAACGGAGTTATGGTATTTGAAATTATTCTCATTGTGTCACTGACATTAAACCGAATACAGTAGTGTAAGGCAAATGCTCAAACCCCCAAGCAACGGGCACTTTTTTATTGTTCGTGCGCAGTAGTTGTTAAAATGTATTAAGAAATTACAAACAAAAAAGGTTTAAACATGATGCCACATCCACTCAAGTCCATGCTGGCTATTTCCTTATTAATCTTCAAACTCCAGTCTACAAAGTTCTTACGCCAACACTTTTGATAAATATAAATGCAATAAATAAAGTATAAAAATGATTGAACAAATGAAGACGTTTTATTATCATATCTTCATAACTTCATATACTCCCTTAGAAGAATAATGGATGTATATACGCTACGAAGGTCTAGAGGATACCATTAATTCTTTGATGATACTCAAGATAATCAGTGTGTAATAATAAAAGTGCATAATTTTATGGTTTTTATTGTATTAAATTTGCGATTAATGATGTTAAGACCAGATTGAAATCTTTTAGTTGAAATGAAAGGTACAGTCCAAGCTGATATTTATTGCTAAAAACCAGTTAAATTAATTATATTGAATACTTTAGAAAGACCGTCAACATGCTATAAGTGGGCACATTTTTTTTGTTCAGTATATAGGTGGCAAACCAATCACTAGATTAGCAAATATACATTGGGGAAATTGCTATAAACAATTGCTATATTTATTCCTTTGTGGTTAATGTTACAAGTATGAAACGTGCTGAAAGGATAGTGTTCCCCCAATAACAAAAAAATACTACTGAAAATATCGAATTGCACAAATATTAGATGTTAATCTTTCTATCACCTTAAAAAGTCACCCTCACCTTAAGTCAGTTCCAAGCATTCCAAACTTGAACTTTGGTTCAACCAGAACTTACTATAACTTACTATACTTACTATTTTATAACGGTGGGTAACAGTTGCCATAGCACATATAACGTCAACATCGACTAATGAAAGGTTTTGTAATAATTAAGAGTCCGATTTTTACGAAAATACAGAGATATTAAAGAAAAGTGTTTTATTAATCTGTTTTTCTTAATGGAATGTAAATATTTCAAAATTGCACTGTACAAAGATAATGACAACCCATCAGCGAGGAAGAACGATTCGCTTTAGATTTATTTGTGGTGCCGATTTAATATTTGTTTCTAAAGCAAGTAGAAATATGATGGGAAAGTGAATCAAAAAAATCACTTACACTGATTGGAGAATCAGCCGCTTTACAATCTGAGTGATCCAGAAGAAATTCTTATCGACTATAGATTAGCTGCACCTAGATCATTAGTACATAGAGTAAGATTGTTACCATTAACCAAACAAATTTCAATAAAGAAATATCAATTATAATACATATTTCAAACATAATCTTCGCTTCAAATCAATAGTACAAGTAATCTACCAAAAATATTTACCCAGTTAACACAGAACCGATATAAAATAAACATGTAAAATACTTCAGGTTACAAAAGCAGAGGAAGTATAGAGCTGCTTTCATAACTAATTCAAGTGTTCTTAAATGTTTCTTTAATGCCAAAGGTTAACGGCATTTTGAGGTGGGATGTTTATAAATTAAACTGCACAACCTGTAATTCTGTTTATATGGGGCAAACACTTAGGAACTTTGCTATTAGATACCAATAGCACGTTAGAGGTTACAAATATAAACACAGACAAATTAAATTAATAATAAACGGTCACAAAAAAACATAATTGGCAGAAAATAAATACATATCAATTTCATACCTTGGAAAAATAGAAAACGTAGCTCAAATATTACAAAAGAACAAGAAGTGCAAAGTACTTTCACAACCAATACCAGTGTTCTTAAATGTTTATTTAATTCAGGAGATTCAATTAACTACATTTTGCAGTCGGGTATTCATAAATTGAACTGCAAACCATGTAAGTTTGTTTATATTGGCCAAACACTTAGGAACCTTGATATTTGATACAAAGAATACATTAAATGTTACAAATATAAACATATAGACAATCCAAATTATGCCAAACATTCAATAGTAAATGAGAACCATATGACTTCACAAAACAATATTAAATTTCAACTTTTCTATTTTACCTTAATTTGTTACCATGACTTATTGTTATTATTTTACATGTATATTTTCTCTTGATAATAATACATGTTGTATTGAGAAATAATAGTATTTTACGTACCTTATGTGGAAACAGGTTTTTTCGGAAATGACTGTGAAATTGCAAACAAGAGTGCGCGATAGCGCACATGGGGTTGCAATAAGACGCGAATTCCCGAATGGTGCTTACGCATAAGGTACGTAATCTATTTTTTGCACGAAATTTTTTCCAAACTAGTTATTTTTCACCATTTTATTGCTTGTTAAATATTGCATGACGTGATAAATGTTGTAGATGGCTATGAAGAATTATTGTAATCTCTCATTTTTGAGCGACTGTTTACCGTGTTATTGCTTATTAACAATGAAGCGTTTCGGAGGATGAAAGTCTTCAGCTGTGTCTGAATCTTATGTTGAGGAATCGTTATGCAGCAAAATCCATATTGCTGAAGCACCCACACAACCAGGGCCTTCAAGTCTAAATCACTCACATATCAATGCTTCTCGAGTAATGATGGAGGTTCAACCTTCAAGCAACAAAATTTCTCGAGCCAGTTAGTTAATGGTACGAGTAGTTTCGTTTCCATGTTGTACAAACTATAATATAAATATTAAGGTACCTATTTAACTATGATACTAGTGTATTATGAAAAAAAAACTAATTAACGTTATGTATTTGCATTATGTAATTCTTACCTGTTTTGTATTCTTTTTGCAATGTTATTAAGAATTGTTTTGAGCTACTTAATTTCAGGAATTTAAGATTTATTGGAAATTTTATTACTTGATCATGAAAACGATTATATTTGCATGACATATATCATTTCTTTTGAACTTTCAATCGCGCGTGATTTAAAATTTCAAATTGCGAATTTGTATTGTTTTCTCTTCTTTTTTGAAAAGGAAAATAGCGGTAAAATGCAATTTACGTATAACGCAACGTTATTACAAGAAATAATTGGTTTTCTGGGTACTTCATTATGCCAGTGTTTTTTGATACTTTTTCAAGCTCTTGCTTGTGAAAGTGAATGCCAGTATGTAGAAAGAAAGTTTCCATTCGTAAGTGGCGTGCGGTGTTGGTTGTTTTTGCAACAATATTTATATAAAACATGGAATTATATTTAAACCATTAGTGCTATTAATTATCGAATTCCACCAAGTAAAGTAACGGGATATAAATTTAGGCATAGATTTTGCTGACGATAACCGAGTCAAGGAAAGAGGCTTCTTAGGCTCCTCTTAAACATCATTTTCTGAGGTAATAGCGGAAATTTATAACATGATTGTGGCCATTATGAAGGCTAACAAGTGACTCGTAACTATCTGGTCCAACTCAAAATATTCATTAAAATTGTTATAAACCACGTCGTGTCTATTTTCTTTATAGTAGTAACGGTTACTCTCTCGGTTTTTGAACTGAAGCTTGAAGAAGTAAAGAACAAATTAGCATCTCCATTTTTAAAATTTTTGTACTGGTCCAATATGGTTCCGTTCTTCTGAAAGTTGAAAATGCTGTTTTTATGATACGCATAAAGGATTACCATAGTAATCAACAGTTTACCTTCTATCGACCCAGGTTTGTTAATCTATTGAACAAAAGCGATATGTATAACCGTTATTTGTTAATTAAACGATAGCTTATGTTACACAAGTGTAAAATAGTAGTGCACATAATTGAACTATGCGGTTACTGAGTCAAATTGTATACCAAGGCATGGTTAGTAGATACATAGCAAATGAATAACATCAATAGTTGAAAGAAAATTTGTCAACGTCATAAAATTAATAACGTGCATGCATTTGGGACCAGGCTGAAAAATGAATAAGAACTAATACATTCTCCTTTGATTACACGGAGCTGGTAGGTCAGTGACAACCGGACCAGCTTATCATACGGGAGGCAATAAGTTCGATTCCCGCTACCGCGTACCCTGTATGAGAGTTTTTTAGGGGGTTTTCTTTATACATATATCATGTGCGGCTATTTATGCGAATGCTCGGATAATATCTTTTACTTCAAAACTCTAACTCCGTAATATCGGATCCTATCCTCACCGCACCTATCCTGTATTCTACCATGCATGCATAACGTACGAACGTATGAATTCATCACTGTGGCTGACGGAGCTTGGAAAGTTCAAGCGGTCCGCTCTTCTTTTCGGGAGGGACTACATAATATGCACTCATTACTATCTAAGAAGGCTTCTATTCTACCATCAGAAATATACTAAAACGCACCGAATTGGCAAGTAAACCGTAATCTTCATAAAACCAAAGATTTAGTAAGGGCCTATAAAATAGTGGTAATGGTAATCGTATAAAAAGTGTTTTAATATATAATCAAGAAATAAGTGTAAAAGTTCTCCAAAAACAAATCGTTAAACTAACTGGAGATACAAACTATTCATCAAAAATAATGCCTTTGACTCAGTCAGAAGATTCAAGTGGGCCGATTCAAATCTTTTGATTTGCTTAATTACCAAAATTTCTGCTGTGTTATTTTCATTTAACATAAATAATAAAAATGCAATGTAACACTAATAAAAATTATTATAAGTTTCTTCTTTTTTTTTTCTTTTTTTTTATGAACGAATAAGTTCAAATGTAAATATATAATTAAAAATTATTTTTTATTTTATTAAATACATAAATAAAAAGTTTACCTCGAGCAGGATTTGAACCTACGACCTGTACTTTGCTAGAGTACCGCGCTAACCAACTGCGCCATCATAATAATCAGTTTTACATACATAAAGACAAAATTTACATCGATTGGGGCTTCAACCTTGATGGCGCAGTTGGTTAGCGCGGTACTCTAGCAAAGTACAGGTCGTAGGTTCAAATCCTACTCGAGGTAAACTTTTTATTTATGTATTTAATAAAATTAATAATAATTTTTAACTAATAAAAATGATCTCGGACGCCAAGTTATTTTTTAATAATGCTCGGAATAACTAAACCGAGGTTTACAATAAAAATTTTATCAAAAGGTAAAAAAATAAGAATATACAAACTATGTTTATTAACAGTTAAATTAGGGTTTTATAAAAAATAATGCGGAAATGCAAAATAAGGTGATGTAATCTTTGTGTCAATGTTGCGCAATATATTGCAATAACAATGCTTTACGTAGTAAACCACACCCAAACTGGAATTTTATTTTTAATAAATTTGTTTTCTTGAAATTGAATAAACCAATATTTATTGCATTCTTTTGAAGGTTCAAAATAACTAATGGAATCCCCATTCAGATCTGCATTAAAAGCAAAACGCCATCGTTAAATGAAAGCGTACGTAACAGAAGAATTAATTGTGCAATCAAAAGCGGTAAAATCAAAAGTGTGAAAGTAAAATAAAGGTGCCTGAAAAGAGCAAATGTTTTAATTTTTAGTATAATGCGTTAAAATATATCTTACCATCAAATCAATGGCACTTTCACAAAATTTAGGTGAAAATCCAAAAAGAGCTTTCTGCATCGCACAGCGTACCACAAGAAGTGAGGAAAAAATGGATGCTTAGGAAGTCAGATGATGATGACGCATTTCGCGAAAATATTTGCCCAAAGAATTAAGTCAACGATATGAGTAGAAAAAACAATTTAAAGAAGCCTTTAAGAAGATATGCACTTAAGTTACACCAAAATGCAAATTAAGTTGCCTACCACATCTTATAAATCATTAAAAAATTTTCTTAAATTTACAACTAAATGAACGAAGACATAAATTATGGTATATTTTAATACAACTCAAAATGGGTTGTTACAGGCCATTTAAGGTTTCTTGCATTATTGAACAAGTAAAGACAATGAGACTTATTTAGCCTTGAAATTGAATTAGTAATGTAGCTACTTGTATTAATATTTAATTAAAACGAATAAGGTACCGTAAAGTGGGGTGACTGATATCGGGAGAAGAATTTGATTACAGCTTCATATTTTTGTTCCGAAAAGTGCTGTGATCGGACGCGCTACCTATTTTTCGAACTATTAGTGTTCATGGATTTCGTTGATATCAACATATTTACTTGTGTATTCTTCATTTCGCTGTACGTGCATTTTTGGTGCATTTTCAAACGCTAAAAAACTGTATACAGGTATGTGTGTAAGTTACATATTTTTTATTACACATGTCATAATGAGCGCTTTATGTAGCAACCATGGGCGGGTTTGCTAGTTTTTACTTCAAACACAAAATACGTAATTGGTATATTGTGTCGTGAGGTGTCATTGATTAATATGGTGAGACAAGATTGAGTGAGTGATCAACGTCGCCGCACTGATGATAAATGTATTGTTTCAGATAGTACGAGAATATAAAAAGATTCCTGGTACCAGAAAATACAAGAATTATACTCAGGAGCAACCGGAAGAAACTCTCGAGAAGGTGACTGAAGGAAGCTTGTCCATGAGGGCAATATAAAATATCTTTCGGTAAGCTTAATAACAAAATAATTTTTATAAAAAATCGTCTAAAATATTAACCTTCTACAGGTGCTAAAAACATTTTACCTTTTGTTCCCTCTACAACTACAGAAAACATTAGCTAACTTTCACTGCCAAAAGTCTGTTTCTAATTTTATGCAATTACATTAAATGGTAAATTAAAGATTTTACAATTGAAACATTATTTACATAAATATTCAGAATTCTTTTAAGGTTTCAATAATGGATAAGATATTGTTACATCGTAAGGAAAACTAGCTTAAATTCTGATTAAAGTACTTTTTGGAACATTAATATAAACTAAACAAACAGGATAGTAAACATGGTGTAAGACCTTTATTTAATGAATTAAAAGTGGCTTAAGCCAGGAGAGAGGTTAGTTTATTGAACCATCTAATCAGTGACCGCTCTGGGCAAGACTAAAATCTGCCGCCCTTACTTTTGATAGAAAAAAAAGTTTGTTTTAGAGTTTATTAGATGTAATAACTTTCTGTGCATTTCGAGTAAAAAAAAGGGCTTACAAAGTAATATTTATTGTGTGAAGAAGCAAATAAATGTTCAACAAATGTTCTCAAATACTTTATAAAAATAACAATATCATACAATAACAAACCACAAAAATAATAGCGTGCTCGATAAATAAAAATATACAAAACATAAATACAAAAATAATGTTCTAGGAGAGTCTGAGAGCAAGCAGGTTTTTTTGATAAAGAGCAAATTTTTGTGTAAAATAAAAAATAACAATCTTTTCCCTCATTATAACTCAATCCGGAAATATACTATACATAACCATAAATTTATACTGGTATTGCAACAAAACAAAAATTAAAATGTTTTCTTGCTAACTTTTAATTTGCCTGAAATCTGTTTATATGGATTGAAAAAATGTATGGTGAAATAGTTTTTTGCTATTTGCCGCCCTTGTCTCTACCGCTCTGGACCACGGCCCAGCTCGTGCCTCCTGGATTGACCCCTGCATCTAATTGAAATTCAAATAACAAATTTAAAATAGAAAAATTAACGAACTATTAATATATTTAATATTAATGCCGGTAAAAGTACAATTTATATTTAAATGAAAACATTAAGAAACTTAAGTATTCAAAATACAATATCAATAAGAAAGTGCGAAAATGCATCATGCACACCTTTTCAATCTATTTTCCCAAAACAGATACGAATATTTTAGAAATGCATTTCACATTCAGAAACCTTTCGATTACATTAATTGATTTAATTAACTTTCATTGGTAATTGACAAGGAAAAATACAGAACTTTTCCTTTAGAAATTTAATGTAATCATTAACAATTTTAAATCTACTAAGTAGTACCAGCTTATATACAATTACTCTAGTCCTCCTTGGTTTGCAATGTCACAATTTCTACAACTGTATTTTCGTTAATACCTCTATTTTCATTGGGTCTACCACATATAATCTTTTTCCTTCATTCACATGAAAGTCTATATTTGTTGTCCAAATAACAATATTACGTTTCAATCATAAATACTAACCCTTCATTTGCTCTAATCAGTGGCGTACTGAGGCGCGTTCCGTGGATTTCGCACGGGCCCGGACTTCAAAGGGGCCCGCTGACCCTTGAATAAAACCAACCAGTAAAAGGGTTTTTACAAAATATTTGCTATGAGAAGTAAAACTACGTAGTATAAAATTGAATGTTTCTGGCCTTTATGCCAATGGCGCGACAGCAAGACGTCGCCTTTACAAATTTTAGTGGTCACTACTATTCCTGTTTAGTGTGAAAATTGTACAGTGTAGCTTATTTTAAACGAACATTTGGTGTTTACGAGTTTATGAGTGAATAGTGCTCACACTCTGAATTTGACTGTGGGCAATTCTTGCAAATATGTATACCCTTTTTCTAATAAATGCAGAACAATGTTTACTTACAGAGAGAAGCATAATACAATGTCTACAAATCCCTGTCTAGTAAATAAAACTAAGACATCCATAACCTATTTAAGTCCTAAAATCCAAAATGAAATAATAAATGTACTTGTGAAATCCGTCATAACTGATTTACTTAGTAAAATCAATGCTTGCCCATTTTATTCCATAAATAATTATACTACACAGGACATTTCTAAAACTGATCAGCGTAGTTTAGTATTTAGATATGTTGAAATTATTAATACCGATAATATGGTTTCAAACATTTTCAATAGAAAATCAGACTGCAAATACTTTATGTGATAAAATAATTACAGCAATCGCGAAATTCAATCTATCTACACCGGTATCAAAACAGCAACCAAAGCTAGCAAGCCATTTTACCAAAGACATCCGAGGGTGACGTCACAGCTCTAAAGTTACACCACTGTAGTGACGTCAAAGATTAAACGGGATATTCCTATAGTAGTGTCACATCACAATTTTTTCCCGTAAATGATTGGGAAAAATACAGGGACGTACCAAATTTTGTACTAAAATCAAACCTTCCATTACACGCAACTTTCATATAACTGCAATTGGTTGCTGGAATTCTGTGTTATAATTATAATATAAAACACATTTCCAAACAATAACGTGGAAACATCGCAAATGATTGGGACAATGCACAAGGGCGTAGCAAACTTTATACTGCGATTCCATCCTTTACATACAGCTGAAGATGGTTTCTGGAATTCTGTATTATAATTATATAACAGAACCATCTGTAGCTGTACCAGAATTGCATGTAAAGGATGGAATGACAGGATAAAGTTTGCTACTCCCCTGTACATTGCCCAATCATTTGTGAGAGATGAAATTTCTTCGTTATTGTTTGAAAATGTGTTTTATATTATAATAATAAAACAGAATTTCAGCAACCAACTGCAGTTCTAAGAAAATTGCATGCAAAGGCAGGTATAATTTTAGTACAAAGTTTGATACGGCCCTGTTTGCCAATGATTTTCGAGTGATCAAATTTTCACATTATTGTTAAAAAATGTTTATTATATTATAATTATAAAGCAGAAGTCCAGCGACCATCTGCAGCTGTGTGAGAATAGCATGTTGAGGATGGAATGGCACGGTAAAGTTTGCTACGCCCCTGTGCATTTCCCAATCATTTACAAGAGATGAAATTTCCACGTTATTGTTTAAAAATGTGTTTTACATTATAATAATAAAACAGAATGCCAGTAACCAACTGCAGTTCTAAGAAAATTGCATGTAAAGGAAGATTTGATTTTAGTGCAAAATTTGGTACGTCCCTGAATGTTTCCTAATCATTTGCGAGAGATGAAATTTTAATATTATTGTGAAAAAAAGGTTTATTATTTTATAACGATTTAACAGAATTCCAGCAACCATCTGCAGCTGTGTGAGAATTGTCTGTAAAGGATGGAATGGCAGGATAGAGTTTGCTACGCCCATGTGCATTTCCCCATCATTTACTAAAGTTGAAATTTTTACATTATTGTTTGAAAATGTGCTTTATATTATAATTATATGAAGAATTTCAGCAAGTATGTGCAGCTGCGTGACCATTGCATGTACAGGATGGTATGGAATTATTGTAAAGTTTGGTACGCTTGTGTGCATTTCCTAATTGTTTCAAAAGATAAAACGTTTACTGTATGTTTGGAAACCGCATTCTATAGTATAATTAGAAACTAGAAATCCATCAACGTAATCCCTAAGGATGTATGGTATGGTTTCGGTGAAAAGTTTGGACATTATATGCTTCTCCATCATTTACGGGAAAAAATTGTAATGTGACGTCACTCTCAGAATATTTCATTTAAACTTTGACGTCACTACAGTGGTATAACGGTAGAGATGTGACGTCACCCTCGGATATCTTCGGCCAAATGGCTTGCTAGTTTTCACACCGGTTTTTTTGATAGACTTCGTGGTCAAGGATATGACGGTGCAGCAGAAATTAGTGGTATTTACAATGGCGTTCAAGCCAAAATATCAGAAAAAATACACCTTATGTTTACTGCGCCGCTCATAATTTAAATTTATCATTAAATGAATCTGTTAAAAAGATGGATACAATAAGTAATTTTTTTTTATTTTGTCGAAAAAGTGTATAGTTATTTTGGCAATAGTATTTCAAGATGGACTTTATTGTTTCCCGAAAAAACAAAGAAAAAGATAGCAGCATTAAGAGACTGATACCTACAAGATGTCTTCTAGACATGATGCATTATATGCTTTATGTTTCAATTTTATAAATATTTTAAAAACACTCACTAAAATAATTTTAACATCCAAAATAAAAAACGAAATCGACGAAACGCAATTACTAAAGAAAATTGGAAAATTTTGAAACCGTGTTTTTAATTGCATTAGAAACAAAAATTTTGCATTCAGTAGATACTATTTCGAAAGTACGTCAAAAAACGTCCGAAAATATAGGCAACTCAGCCAAATGGTTTAGAAACGCCTTAAAGAGTATGTTAGAAACACGAGAAAAGTACAAAGAGATCAAAGAAGAAGCTTGTATAAAAAAAAATGAGGATTATCCACTGAATTTTCAAAAAAACGACAGTTTCTTCCAAAACTATTTTTTGGTAACACTAAAAACCATGATCAAATTGAAAACCGCGAAGATCATTCCAGAATTAATGGTTTTTTTTTAAAAGAGATAGATATAATAATATTTTAATTGGGCAAGAGGTTTGCAGGTCTTTGTACTATAAACGAAACATTCAAAATATTAACTTCCGAAATACTCTTGAATAGCTCAGATGATGAACTCTTTGACGTGGGTCAAAGCTTACATAAAATTTATGGAAGTAATATTTCTTTCTTATCATTTCGACAATGTTTTCGTGAGGAATTAGGTGCGATTAAACCTGTTGAAAAACTCCTAAAATTTATTATGATCAAAATCTTTCGGCTTGTAATAGTTTTTCAGAAATTATAACAGCTTGCATATTGTTTTGACGGTGCCTGTTACAGTAGCCACAGCAGAGAGATCTTTTTCAAAATTAAAACTAATAAAAACTTATTTGCGAAACACAATGTCTCAAGAAAGACTTACTAATTTAGCGATTATTTCTATTGAAAACGAAACAGCAGCAAATTTAGACGTATTCAGTCTGATTACTTCTTATGCAGCGTTAAATGCTAGGAAGAAATTATAATAATTCATTTGCTATTAGTATTTAATAATATTGCTTATTTAAAAAATATTTATTGAATGTAAGATGGTTTCTTAATCGTAAATTAATATACAGTTAATCTTATTAATATGTGCATATTTGGTTGATAACGCAATAAAAGTTACAAAGTATAGTGTTGTTATTTGAAGATAAATACTTTCAATATTGGGGGTCCATTCTGAAAACTTGAACACGGGCCTGTTAACCTGTCAGTACGCCACTGGCTCTAATCGTAATGTATCTCTTTTCACTGACGACAACAGTTTGTAAAACCTACATGTATATAGACAATTTATATCTAAAAAATAAGGATTTGCACATACGAACGTCGTGAAAATTTTGATATTTAGACGGTACCTTTTTACGCCCTCACATTAACCAAATGGGGAAACACGCATGGCTTTAGGTACCATTATCTCAGAAAGTAATAGGCGTAGGCTATTGAAATTTTTTGTGCGTATTCACTATGACTGTACCGTCACGTGTGGCTTGTTTTTCTTCGAATGTTGGGATATTTAAAATTGCAGGAGCAAATTCTTTGTTTCGTCGTCAGATTATTGAAAATTTAGGTATATTCGACTATAAAGTATGAGAAGCACTAATTTACTTACAAATTGTTACTGCCTTTGGCGATGTTTGTGTGTATTAGAAATTGGAGTAGAAAATAGTACCCAGTATTATGTGAATGGCATATATGTACATTGTGACCAAGATAAGGACTCACACTGTGAGGATCTCGGAAATTCTAATAGATACAACTTCTGTTAAATGGGAAAAAAGTTGTGTAGTTAGGGGACCAGTAAAATAATAAAAAAGTCGATGGTGTGATTTTTTGTTTTTGAGATAAGTATTTGAAAAAATTTGAATTTTTGACATTTCTGTTTTATTTTTTTCTGGCGTTATCATAAATGCTAGAGCAAAAATACAAACACTTCTTCATGGGAACTTATTACGGTTCTTTTACACGACATAGTCAGTTTTTAAATCGGGCGTTTCCTATTTCTACAGCCATCATCAACTTATATTTTTTAAATACTGTCCTGACATTTTGAAAACTGATTTTGAAAGGTTTCTTATTACAAATTCAGCAATGTATCACATTTGATGGTCTCATCGCGTTTTGAACCTTTTATGGACCATCACCACGAAATTTTTGAATACAGAGTTGCATTTTCAAGAAGTTGATGCAGTATCTTTCCCATATGATTATTACACAGCATAATAAAGTTTCTTAATATTCGAAGTTAATATCAACAAACAAATTGACGGCAAAATGAAAAACCACTAATTCATTTTGTCTTTTGTGTAAATTAAAGTAAGAATTGCTTACTTATAAGTCTCATGGTAGTTGCTCAAAAAGTTCTAGATTATTTTCCAAACACAAATAACACCGTCTTACTGTTGAATTCAAAACATTGTGAAGCATTTGAGGAGTAATACTATCAAATCCTTCGAGAACTAAGTTCCGCAATTGATTGTCATTTTCAATATTGTGTCAGTAAATATAATTTTTGACATATCCCCAGAGAAAATCTTACTCTAGAATATGTTCCAATCCATCTTACTGGAAACCTTGCCAATAAATATTCCTGCACGGCTCTGGAATTATGTGCCGGGACACCGTCTTGTAAAAACCAATAATATTCAATATCAGCTTGAGGCAAATCATAAATGTGGTTTCATAAGGCCGCTGTCTCTCTGGATATTTGTTTAAACACATGCGTTCCGCTTCTTTAGAGTTTCGCTGACACAGAATGTAACATGATAGCATATCATATTTTTCTACACTTGAAAATTGCGCCATACTTTTTTGATAATAACTACTACAAATTAACTAATGCAGAGTTAAATACTAGTATCAGCTAAATACAAACTTGTACTACACAAATTTATGACAGGTACTGAATTACTTCAAACCCGTCTATCTTTATTTTGTTTAGCCTCCTGTTTTCATTTATTCTTTGTTAGAACACCACATCGTTGATATGATGTGTAAGATATTTTTTATCTTTTGAGATTCAAGAAAAACGATTATCAGCTTGTAAATATTTTGTTTTGGAAATGACACATATGTATTTTAGCAGTGTTTGATAGTGACTATTTAAGTAGTTAATGTTAATTTTATAAGCATTTAGTTTTTTATGTTAAGTTGCATAACTAACAATATTTTATTTTACTAATTTTGCGTGTTTTATAAAATAACAAACACAAAGGAAAGTTAACTGAATAAAAATGCAGGTTTATTCAAAAATTTCGTGACGATGGTCTATAAAAGGTTTAAAACGCGACCAGACCATCAAATGTGATACATTGCTGAATTTGTAATAAAAAAAAACATTTAAGATCAGTTTTCAAAATATTAGAACCGTATTTAAAAGAAATCAGTTCATGACGGCTATAAAAATAGGAAACATCCGATTGAAAAACTGACTCTATGCCCGTAACGAGTTGACATGTGTTTGTATTTCTGCTCTAGCATTTATAACAACGCCAGAAAAAAATAAAATAGAAATTTCAAATATTCCAATTTTTTTTAAATATCTTACAAACAAAAAATTATACAGTCGATTTTTTTGTCATATTATAAGTCCCCTAATTACATAACGTTTTTCCCATTTAACCGGAGTTGTATCTATTACCATTTCCGAGATCCCCATAGTGAGAATCCCTATCTTTAGACACAGTGTATGTATGTATGTATATATATATATATATATATATATATATATATATATATATATATATATATATATATATATATATATACAGGGTGTTTCATTAAGGCTGGCCACCGGCCATATTTCAGAAACTAGTGGACATAAAAAGTGGAGAAAAAAAATTCATTATAAAAGTCGCCACGAGAAAATCCTGGAAATTATTTTTAAGTTCCGTAATTCATCGCAAGGGGGCGGGCGCAATTGAAAATTAAAAAATAAAATTATAAATTTCTCCGAAAATTCCCACATTAAGGCATACCTTTGGTAACATCGTTAGAAAGCTTAGACAATTCTGCATCATTTTGGTCTAAGGCTCATTGGCGTACCGACCTTAATAAGAGTGGGGGAAGCTATTGAATGTGTAACCATTTAAATTGCTGTTATTTTTAAACGACTTATCCGATTGTAGTAGACCTAGGCTTGTTTAGAAGAAAAAGGTAAGTACTTTTAACTGTCGCATCCATTGGTACGCGATAGCTCATAATAAAATTGTTAGAGGGCGCAATTTGTAATAATACCAGTTTTTTTGATTTTATTCAGAAAAATTAAATCATACGGTATAATTATGACATCATAAGCGGAAATTAGCTTAAATTTGTAACAAAAAACGTAAATAACGCAATTTGATATCTTTATTTGTTCCAGAGTTATGGCGAAAAGAAGACTTTTTAACCGTTTAATTTAATAATTGATTGTTGCTACGGTTTCTTAAGGTGTATAGGTTGGATTAGTAATGAGGAATCTGCATTTATCATAGTCTGTGCCTCCCTTCACACTCTATCTAGGCTTAGGACTAGTCCAAACTAAGCAAATTGCAAAATTTAGAGCGTGTTTAGAGGGCCATAACAACGACATCAAAGTAATGATTGATTTTTGTTTAAGAAACTTTTTAATAGAATGGTAAAAAATCATGAACAACTGTTAAAAAACAAGTGAAAAGCTATAAATGTTCAAATTAACGGCCGTTTTGTAAAATACAACTATTAATTCTTCTTCTGCACGTTTATAACATCATATAAAACTTCTAAGGCATAATTCTAATGTGGTGTGTTTTAAAATAATAATCTAATTTGCTGCGAAACAAAGTCGGCTCGTTTCCATGGAGGTAAATAAATTGAAATAGTTGTCAACTTACTTAATTTTGATTGATGTTGTGTTGTAAAAATTTTTTCCTTCATTAATTTTGGGTTTCATTGTACCTTATCAGAAATTAGTTGGTTTTGACACGTTGAGGCGGACGAACGTGTACTGGCAGTGTATTTATATGTTAGATTCCGTTCTTCTGGTTTATTAGGAAAAGGATCAAGCTGTTTTGAGTTTATTTCTCAAAAGAGAAGAGAGTGAGTTTAGATTAGCGGTCGCTTTTGTGGGACGGAGCCGGATGCAAGATGAATATTTTTAAAAATTTTGTTAGAAGGAATTGGAAATAGTGGGATCGATGCACAACTGACATATTTTGTACATATGCGGGGATTGGTTGGATTTAAATAAGGAAAGTTAATTAGGATAAGGATCTGGATCTTTAGGATAAGTATAAGGAGAAAATATCGACATATCCACTAAAATTTAATTATTGAAAGAAAAAATACTGCAATATGTCTAAATATACACAAACAATGGAAATATGATAACAAAAATCCAAAAACTTGCATTAAGGTGACGATAGCCAAAAATTGGCACGTTACACTGCTAGTACTTTGATCACACTAATCTTTTTGTCTTAGATAATAATGTGATAGTTTGTGTAGATTCCTTTAATGTGTATATAATTACCTTATAACCTACAGGGTGTAGAATTAGCCGATGCACCATAGATTTCAATGTAAAAATCTTAATAATGAATTCTACAAATTAAAAAGTCGAAATGATTAAATGGGATTATTCTGGATACAGCAGGCGTACTGTATGCGATGTATTTGCCGCAAAATATCCAAATAAACCTATCCCCAGCCACACAACAATTAGCAGGTTAATCAGTAAGTTCGAGGCAGCTAGGTCTGTGTTAAATAATTACTGCAATTGTAATGCAAATCCATAGCGATATGTCATACATAAGACAATCAGAATACGCAAAGTGTAATTATTGGAAGTGACTGAAGATCCAAAAGTAAGAGTAAGGCAAGTAGCTTCGTCGTATGAAATACACTACACCACGGTACAAAAAATTATGAAGATAAATAAATATTACTCATATAAGTATAAATGTCACCAAAGAATTGCTTCCATATGATAATGACAAAAGATCAGAATTTTCCCATCTAATGATGGAAAAGGCAAACGAAGACAGGTGCTTTTCAAAAAATATTTGTTCTTCTGACGAATGTACTTTTATGCTCCAAAATAAACCAAATACGCAGAATAACGGGATGTAGGCTTCGAAGAATCCTCATATTTATGTAGAAACAAGAACTCAATATCCTCAAAAAGTGAACGTTCGGGCAGGTGTTTTGGGCTGAAACCAATATTGGACCGTTTATTATTGGAGAAAATTTAACGTTTGAATGATTTCAAGAAATGTTGCAAGATGAAATAGCAATAGCTGTAACCAGAGTGGCCCGACAAGATCAAGAAATCTGGTTTCAGATGAACAGGTGACCCACATGTAACAGCCAAAATATACGTGAGTATTTAAATCAAATTTTTAACAACAAGGTTATTGGCCGGGGATATGAAATTGATTGACCTGCTCGAAGTCCTGATCTTTCTCCGAATGACTTCTATTGGAGGGGACATTTAAAATCAAAAGTATATTCTGGTAGGAGATTTGAAAATTTAGAAGAATTAAAACATTCTATTAACTACTACTACTCCGGAATAACGCCGAAACGATTAGCAAATGTTAGACGAGAGTTTTATGATAGGTTAGAATATTGCATAGCGGCGGAAGGTGGCTTATTTGAGCATTTAATAAACTAGTCAATAATAAAGATTTGTTAAATGAAGTTATTTTATTTATTTAGTAGTGTGAATTGAACGATTTCATTTATTTATTTATTTGTTTATTAAATTAATACCTGTCAACAATTTCCAGGTTCCACGATTTTTAAGAAAGTGAAAATTTTTAATTGCCTAAATATTTGCATTCTGAAAAATTCAAAATAAAAACAAGCAACATAAGTTGATTCAGAATTTTTGTCTTTACAACAAAATTAAATAGTTTTTTTGGCTGAAATAATTATGGAACAAAATAATCGAATATTAAGATTTTTACATTGAAATCCTTATAGTGGATCGGCCTATGCTACACCGTATATATCACAGTGTCCCAATGTACCCTATCTTTAAAATTTGAAATTACTCTCAATAATTAAAAGGCACGTCAAATATTGCTCAGGGATTAAGAATGGAACACCCTAAAAAGAAATGTGGGCAAACAACCACAATAATAGTTCATAGCATTTAAGCACGTAAACCTGCGGAATATCCCTTAATCCGCTTGAAATATTTCTGAGCAAGTTAGTCAAGATAACAATGGGAAGGAATTAGTGATGGGAATAATCGAGACATTACCATAATCGATTATATTACTATTTATTAGTAATCGAGATACTTTAATTACCGGCTAATATTAGTAGTTACCAATTAGTAGTTTGAAAATTTCTAAACTAAAGGATCATAAAAAAAGCTACTAAAGAAATTCAAATTATTGAAATGGACATTTCCCCTGCAAAATTTTGCTGTAAACATATTATTTGAAATTGTTTCTTTGAAAACAAACTTAAAAGTGTTAGTGTCGGGTGCTAGACTTTTACAAAATTTAAATCAAATTTGTAAAAAAATTAAAACCTTAAAATCAAATTCTGGCTCCGTTATTTCTTTCTACACAAATTTAACTTTACATAAAAAAAATCGTCCAAATCCGTCAAGCAGTTGTCTGACAATCTGCGTGAACTAAATGACCCGATTATTTTAATATATAGGATTATATAATTTCATTTTCATTTCATTTGATTGAGTAGGTTAAAAAAAGCATCTTTAAACTTTTGATATAAGCATTACGCATATTGTAATTTATATATATATATATATATATATATATATATATATATATATATATATATATATATATATATATATATATCTTACTTCAATTAAAGTTGTTATAGGTTTTGTTATGAACAAATAAGTTCAATAGTAAATATGTAATTAAAAATTATTATTAATTTTATTAAATACATAAATAAAAGTTTACCTCAGTAGGATTTGACCTGTATTTTGCTAGAGTACCGCGTAACCAACTGCTTGCCATCAGAGGTTCAAAAAGCCCCTTAATCTTGATATAAATTTTGTCTTTATGTATGTAGAACTGATGTAAATTTTAAATATAATAAGAGGATTCAACTATACCAAAGATAACTTTGTAACATAATTAATTAAATTTTATTAATAAGTTATTAATTTATTAAAACATAAATAAAAGTTCACCTCGAGAAGGATTTGTACCTATCGACCTGTAACTATGCGCATAGTTGCAGGCTCACATTCATTAAATTACTTAATTTGATATGTTATCTTATATATTTAAGAGATTCTACATCCAAGAATTCTATATAACATTTTAAAGACAAAATTATACATCAAATTCTGGAAGGTTTGACTCGACTGCTGCAGATGGTTAGGTACTTCCATAAATACGGTATTGTGTTCTCTTATACTTAAATTTAATGTTTATAAAATAAAAAATTTAAATTGTTAATTGATGCGAGTGGTTACCTACAATTAGGTTCCAATCCTACTCGAGGTAAACTTTTATTAGTGAAAATGTAAACTTTCACCATTAACACTCATAATAGAATACTTATCTTTTTTGGGATTTTTAATGGTGTACTTTAAATTATACAATCTAAACGTTTCGATAACACTTACAGTTATCTTCGTCAGTAGTAATGTTTATTAAAAATTGTTAAAGATGTAGTAAACAATTTTGTCAAATTTGAAAATTCAAACATAAACATAAGCCTGCTATTAATATAACAGTTTGAGAAACGTATAAGCCAACTATAAAATTGTAGTAAAGAATAACTAGGTCATTAAAATTAAATATTGTTAAACTGCTCAAAGATGACAAACCAGAACACTCTCTACACGAAAGCTAACAATGAAATTTGCCAAGCAAAAACACATTTAACAAAATTTAATCGAGTTATGATGTAAGTGTAAAGTTGTGAAAAACTTCAATTTTAAAATGATAGAAGATTCACAAATCCAAACATTACATCAAATAAAATAACCCAGTTAAATCTAACAAAGAGATATCTTTATCAATAATTGGAAGTGTTATTAACAATGAAAAGCACAATGCAGAACGTTCTTTGTAATTTTTAATTTCAATTTAATTTCAACTACTTATGTTAAATTATAGTGCTGTGGAAATTTAACATATAATTGGTAAAGCATTTGCTTCAAGGTCTAGGAAAAACACAGCAAAAACCTAGACATACCAAAAGTTGAAAACAAATTAAAATCAAGGCATATCATTATGCTCTTTTAATTATAAGATGCCAAAACCTATTTAAACGGAGATTTTCTTCTTGTCTATTAAAATTATTCGGGTGTTTATATATTTCAATAGCTTCACGTTGCAAACGAACATAATAATGGTTTGTCTTGACAATATTTTCATATTGTCAAATTGAATGTCATGATTTAGATTATTCAGGGCATGGCAGCCACAGCAGACCTCTCTGGTTGACCCAATCTACAAAATCTCATATGTTCTTTGCGTCTTGTATCAAAGCTACGTTTTGTGGTCTCGATGTATACTTTTCCACATGAACAAGATAACTTATACACTCCGGAAGATGATAAAGGGTTTGACACATCTTTAGGTGATCTTAAATGTTCTTTAATTTTCTTGTAGGTTTAAAAATAGTCCTAATGCCATATTTGATTAGGATTTTTCAATTCTATTTGTAACATTAGCTATAAAAGGAAGAAAAGCAGTACCAACATTAAGAACTGGTTTTTCTTTAAGGTTACGCCTAGAAGGTGTAATAACATTATTAATATCTGTAAGTGAATATCCATTATCTTGTAAGGATTTTCTTAAATATTTATATTCATCATTCAAAAATTCAGGGTCACAAATTCGTTTTGCTCGATCTACTAAAGATTTAATTACACTAATTTTTGACGTGGATGGTGGTTGGATAATTTATGAAGGTATCTATCAGTGTGTGTCGGCTTTCTGTAAACCTTAAAAGATAGTGAATTATTATTTTTAGATATTAATATGTCAAGAAATGGTAAACTTCCATTAGTTTCTTTTTCCATGGTAAACTGAATACTAGGATGTATACCATTTATAAAAACCAAAAACTCATGCAGTGCTTCTTCTCCATGTCTCCAAATAACAAATGTGTCATCTACATATCTATACCAAACTGAAGGTTTTTTAGGTGTATTTTGTAACGTTAATGTTTCAAATTTTTCCATATAAAATTAGCTATAACAGGACTAAGGGGACTACCCATTGCTACACCTTCAATCTGTTCATAAAATTTACTATTCCACTGAAAATAAGTTGTAGTAAGACAGTGCTGAAAAAGAATGGTTATGTCCTTTGGAAAAAGATGATCTATGTATTCAATAGTTTCTTTTAGAGGTACTTTTGTAAAAAGTGAAATAACATCAAAACTAACCATTATATCACCCTCTTCAATTTTGAAACTATGCATTTTTCAACAAAGTCGGCAGAATTTTTAATGTAATGGGGTGTTTTTCCTATATGAGGTTGTAATAACAATGTAAGATGTTTTGCAAGGTGATATGTAGGAGAACCAATTGCACTAACAATAGGCCTTAAAGGAATATTAGGTTTATGAATTTTGGTAAACCATATAGTTTTGGTGAAATAGCTTCAGAGTTAGATAGTTTCTTCTTTATTTCTTCAGGAATAGATGATAATTTAATCAGCTCTTTAGTTTTTAAAAGAAACTTTTTTGTTGGATCTTTTGGTATTTCACGATAAGTTTCTGGTCCCAACAATTGTTCTATCTTAGTGTTATAATCGTTCATATTTAATATAACAGTTGCATTACCTTTATCTGATTTTAATATTATAATACTTTCATTGCGTTTAAGATCAAGTAAAGAATGTCGTTGACGAAAGGATAAGTTGCTCTTTGGAGGTTTTGTTTTACGTAATATGTTAACGATGTTATATCTAACTTCATTAGCAGCATCAAATGGTAATAATCTAATGGAGTTTTAGATGTTTGAAATTATATCTTCAAAAGTTATTACTCTTGGTGTTATCGCAAAATTTCCTCCTTTAGAAAGCGCTTCAATAGCATAATCTGAAACAACATTATCAGAAAGGTTTATAACTGTTTTCTACAATCAATAGATGGTCTATTATTTTGTTGTTTGTATAATTTATTAAATTTTTCTTTTGACGTTGACATGAGATGTCAAAATTTATTTCCATAGATTTAAACGTTATAGAATCAATTTTATCCCAATCTTCTTTATTCAAAATAGATGAAATTTCTAAATGTAAATATAAAAGATTTTAGCGGTGTTATCCAGTAACTTCCTGGTAATGTGTATTTGATTACGTAGAAGAGCATAATTTTTCATAAAGTTTGGAGTTGGTAGTTTTTGATTTAATAAGAAATAACACAACCCGTTGCACAACAGTTTGCCAAACGTGTTTGTACTATAACAAAAAATGTTTTGTTTGTTCGCCTACATTATTCTATTAAAAAAGGTTTTACATTATTCTCCCACTAAAAACATTATATAACAACGCTGCAGTAAAAAGGTTGAATTTTTATTTAGAATATTTTATACTTTAATAAAAATTGGTGGTACATGAATGTGGGCATTTTCGATATCGCTCTAGGTAAGCAGTTCTGTGAATTTGACATTGGTTTATTTTTAGATTCCGTTTTTAATATTTGTAAGATAGAAATAAAGACTTGATAAGTGGTGTTTCAAATTGCGCGGTTTTTTTATAAATAAGTAAAATATAGATGGCGCTTTGAATTCGTCTAGGTATTTTGACATTTAAGAAGTGTGATGTATGACATTATAAAAATTGCTTCGTACACGATATAATAACGTTTTTAAATTGTTGAATTATTTTATGAAAATCAGCGTTCTGTGAAAAGTGTTTTAGAAAATTACGTGAATTTTATGGTTTACATAATCGTCCATCTGAAAGCACTATTGGTCGAATTATTAAAAAATTTCAAGAGACCGGTTCGGTGGAAGATAAAAAAAAAAGTAAAAAATACAGTCGTAGCGGTCGCTCACAAGAAAATATTGATTTGGTTCGTGAAAGTGTTGCTGAAGATCCTGAAATGTCCATTAGACGACATTCACAACAAGTTGGACTTAGTGGAAAATTTTAACAAAAGAGTGGACGTCTGTGGAGGTGCAAGAGGGGACCATTTGACAGATATTATTTTTCACATATAAATGTCATAACTGATACTTCAATTACCAATAAAAAGTTTTTGAAAATGAATGCAAATTGTGTTTTGTTTGTTCTTTAAAAAACCGCGCAATTTGAAACACCCATTATTTAGTTGTGATTAGTTTGTATGCGTAACAAGTGGCTGAGTATTTTATTCATTGAGCAATCGTATTTTCTTGTCAGTTGTTGATGGTATAACTATATTTAGAAAAGTTTGAGAGTGGTACATAAAATATGGATGAATCGTTGTAAGTACCTGATTTTATTTTCTGTTAGATCTTTATTTCTCGCGCTTATAGGTATATAAGGGGTCTACATGGTAATGACCTTCTTATTTATGAATTATTAGCAGAACTTGAGAACGATGAGAATCTGGATATTTCACATATTGCAATAGAGCCGCCTTTCGAAACAGATAGCGTTAAAAGCTGTGAAGATTCAGATGCTTCTGATTTAGAAACTACAGGCGATATAAATCGCTTACCTAGCAGAATTCTATTGTCAAAATGTGTTACTACCCGGAGCAGTAATAGAAATACCACATTAGATGACAATGTGGCTGGTACCTCAAAGGAAACAAGCTCTAGTGAAAACGATGACGATGTTCTTGCCGAACGCATCTCTAAAAAAAGGAAAATATTGAGGACCATAACCAAAAGTAAACAATTAGCAAAATCGACAAGGGAAAAAATAAACAAACGGAAACAATATGGAATGAAACAGAAACCACATTTGAGATACCAGAATTTCAGCCTTCACACCCATCGACTGAAGATTTTTTGAAAAATACACTTAGCAAACCTACTGATGCATTTTGTTCATTTCTTTCTGAGCAACTTGTCCAACTAATAACAACCCAAACACATTTATATGCCGGTCAAAAGGGAAATCATAACATTCGCGTATTACTTACTAGAACCTCAAAACCTCAAGACTCCAAAACCAGTAATTTTTTTGACTTTCAACAAGAGTATCTTTTTTGTGGCAATTTGTCTAAAAATACTATTTTTGTACAAAAAAAAATATCCCGATAAAAAAAAGTTTGGAGGCATAATAAGTGCCCCCCCCCCCTTTAGCGACGCTCCTATACAAAGTATTAAAACTTTATCAACACTTATGACCTAATCAAAGGTATTTGTAGTCTAAATTGCATTCAGGTATCTTAAACCGTTTCAGAGATAATAAAAAAAAGGATTTTTGCGGCCGCCTTTAGAGGGTCGTATCTTCTTAAGGAGGTATTTTCGGACACATGTTTATTAATCAAACCAACGTTTTTTTTAATATTCTATTCACCCTAGAAATTAGCGGTGTTTTTGAAACACCTTTATATATATATATATATATATATATATATATATATATATATATATATATATATATATATATATATATATATATATATATATATAATAAGTGGGTAATCTTGACTGATAATGAATATAAGATAAGTTTTTAAATGCAGTCAATTATGAAGGCCAAAAAGTAAAACCCTTTGTTAATGTTAAGCTTTCGGAATGCTTTATTCCTTTATCAAGACAAGCTACTTAAATATAATTAAATTATTTATAAATTAAATAACAATAAAAACATACCTAACGTGAGTTAAATAATAAAGTTAAAAACAGAACTAACAATATTTAGAATAATTTAATTGACAGTGTGTCAATAGTAAAACTATTATGTCACATTCCATTTAGTTTCTATTGAATGTAATTAATTTGGTTAATTCCTGTTTATTTTTTCATTTACTTAAATTTTATAAATAATTATTTATATAATAAAATTAAATTTAATTTTATAATTTTAATATTATATTATATTATTATATATATATATATATATGTTATCTAATTAAATTAATATTATCTATTAAAATTGTTCTAACAATTTTAATAGATAATAACTCACAAGATAATTGTAATGTTATCGAAATGTTTAGAATATTTTATTAAATGGATGTTGTCATTGTAAAATTATTTATCTCGATACTTTTCATAAAATAATTCAATTACTTCAGGAAATGACACTGTAAATAATGAAAATTAACAGATACCACAAACAAATAAATTACTCATAATTTGTGAATTACATAAAATATACACATCTATATTCAATTAACCAGAATTATGGAAAAATAAACAGTGAAATATCAAGACGCTTGAAATGTAAATTAATTGCTATAATTTTTATTACCCGAAACTTAACCCTTAAATAAAATTTATGTAGTCTAATTTGGAATAATTCCTGGAGAATTCCAACAACCCTCAAATTTATTTTATATATATCCCAAATTATAATTAACATCAGAATAAAGAAATCGTCGCACATCTAAATTTTACAAAAATGACAGAATTTTATATAACAATAACAAGGCCTCATCCAAAGCCAAAAATTCAAAGATTATCGGAATGAGACTTCGAAGTAGATTGTGAAACATAAAGATACGAGTTATATAGGGTTCTTTTTTAAAAAAATATACTCAAACGTAAAATCTTATGACACACAGTCTCGTAAGGGGTGGCCATACAAGCAACACATGAACACACGTGTCGTCGTTTCCATGGCAACTATATATTTCATGCTTGAAACTAACAGTTTTTGACATAATAGACTGTATGAGCCTACCTTGATGAAAGATGCCATATTAGCTTCTACTGTGTTTCATTTTACTTATTATAAAAACGATTCAAACAAAATTGATAATTTTTTGTAGTAATACATGACATAACAGTATTTTGCCAAAAAATTATATCATTCCATTTGAAATGTTAATGTCTCTCCCCTTACGAAAATGTGTCATAAAGTTGTACTTGAAACGTTAAAATACGTCCCTCTTGTGCAAGTTACTACCCCAAAATTCCATTTGAAATAGTCAGACGGTTTTCGAGATATCTCCTTGTAACACTTTAAAATATTCACACTATATATATATATATATATATATATATATATATATATATATATATATATATATATATATGTGTGTGTGTGTGGGGGGGGGTTTTTTTTGTGTGTGTGTGTGTGTTGTAATTGATGTGCATTAAAATTTAGTTCGTGTGTTTTTGTGTGCAGTGCTTGTGTTGCTTTTGTATTGATTCATGTTGTTGCTGTGCGGCTTTGTTGCTTATGTTATGTCTTGGCTATGTTGTCGTGTGTTTTGAGTTTTGTCGTGTAGTTACTTAGTTATGTTGTTGTAGTTGATGTCTTGCTATTTGTGTTTCATTTGCTTGTTAGGTGTATGCATTGACGTTTCTTGTACGATGCATGTACGTGTGCATGTGTCATTCTTGTCGTATGCTTCGTTGTGTATGTGTATTGTAGTATGCGTTGCTTGTGCTCATGTCGTATGTACTATACGTATGTGGTATTCTGATTGTCATATCGTTTGTATACGTATTAGTTACTATGTACTATTACTATGTACGTTTCTGTGTACGTGTGTAGTGCGTGTGTATGTGTGCGTTAGTATGCGTATGTACGTGTATGTCTGTGTATGGGCTTGTGTCGTTGTGCTATGTACGTGTCGTGTAGTGCATGTACGTATGTGGTGCGTTGTATTTGTCGTATGTCGTGTGTCAGTGTCTATGCTTGTCTGTTCTGTACGTATGCGTTGTCGTACGTGCGTTTCGTAGTGCGTGTGTCGTTATGTACATGTGTAGATGTCTGATGTGTATGTGTAGTACTTGCTTCATGCTTGTACTTATTGATGTGTGTGTGTGTGTAGTGTTCGTTGTGTGTATGTTGTAGTTGATGTGTGTCGTATGCGTTGTGATCATGTCGTTGTGTGTGCGTGTCGTGTACGTATGTCGTATGTACATGTGCATGTACGTTGTACTATGTGTTGTGTAGTATGTGTTGTGTGTGTTGCGTATGTGTGTGTACGTGTGATGGTGTTGCGTATGGTGTCGTATGTGCTGTTGATGTGTTATGTGTTGGTGTACGTTGCGTTGTACGTTGTGCTGTGTCGTTGTGATGTGTCGTATGCGTTGTTACGTTGTCGTATGTGGTTGTGCTGTGTTGTCGTTGTGTGTCTGTGTGCTGTGGTATGTGCGTGTGTTGTACGTTGTGTTCGTATGTGTATGTGTTGCGTTGTTTGCTTGTCGTGGTTGTGTGTGTGTGTGTGTTGTGCGTGATGTGCGTTCGTGTGTGGTGTATGGTGTGTGCGGTGTGTGGTGCGTGTTGCGTATGTGGTGTGCGTGTGTTGGTGTGCGTGTGCGTGTGCGTGTCGTGTGCGTGTGTGCGTGTGCGTGTGTGCGTGTGTGCGTGTGGTGTGCGTGTGGCGTGTGTGTGTGTGGTGTGTGTTGTGTGTGTGTGTGTGTGTGTGTGTGTGCGTGTGTGCGTGTGTCGTGTGCGTGTGCGTGTGTGTGCGTTGCGTGTGCGTGTCGTGCTGCGTTGTGCGTGTGCTGCGTGTGTGTGTTGGTGTGCGTTGTCGTGTGCGTATGTGTGTATGGCTGTGCGTTGCGTTGCGTATGTGGTGTCGTGTGTGTGTCGTGTGTGCGTTGTGCGTTGTGTGCGTGTGCTGTGCGTGGTACGTGTGTTGGTATGTGCTGTTGTGGTGCGTGTGTGTGTGCGTGGCGTTGTCGTGTGCTTGTGCGTGTGGTGTGCGTATGTGTGGCGTGTGCGTGTGTGTGTCGTTGTGCGTGTGGGTGTGTGTGCGTGTGCGGCTGGTGCGTGGGCGTGTGCGTTGTGCGTGTGCGTGTGTGCGTGTGTGGTGTGCGTTGTGCGTGTGTGGTGTGCGTGTGTGTGTGATGTGCGTGTGTGTGTCGTGTGTGGTGTGTGCGTGTGTGCGTTGGGTGTGTGCGTGTGTCGTTGTGGTGTGTGCGTGTGGGTGTGCGTGGCGTGTGGGTGTGGCGTGTGCGTTGGGTGCGGGTGGTGGCGTGGTGTGGCGTTGTTGCGTGTGCGTGTGCGTGTTGTTGTGTTGTGGCTGTGTATGCGTGTGGTGTTGGTGTGGCGTGTGTGTGTGCGGTGTGGTGTGTGTGGTGTGGGGTGTGTGGTGGGTGTGGTGTTGTGTGTTGTGGTTGGTGGGTGTGGGTGGTGTGGTGTGTGCGTGTGTGTGTGTGTGTGTGGTATGGTGTGGTGCGTTGGCGTTGGCGGTGTGTGGTGGGTGTGTGCGTGTGGGTGTGCGTTGCGTGTGTGTGGTGTGTGGTGTGTGCGGTGTGTGTGTGTGTGTGGTGTGGTGTGTGTGTGGTGTGTGTGTGTGGGTGGTGGTGGGTGTGGGGGGCGGCGGGGGGGGGCGTGGTGGGGGGTGCGGGTGGGTGGTGGCGTGTGGCGGTGGTGCGTGGTGTGGTCGGGTGGTGGGTGGGTGGGTGGCGTATGAATTATTAGCAGAACTTGAGAACGATGAGAATCTGGATATTTCAATATTGCAATAGAGCCGCCTTTCGAAACAGATAGCGTTGAAAAGCTGTGAAGATGCAGATGCTTCTGATTCAGAAACTACTGGCGATATAAATCGCTTACCTAGCATAATTTTATTGTCAAAATGTGTTACTATCCGGAACAGTAATAAAAGCACCACATTAGATGACAGTGTAAAAGCTGGTACTTCAAACGGAACAAGCTCTAGTGAGAGCGATGACGACATTCCTCTTGCCGAACGCGCCTCTAAAAGAAGGAAAATATCGAGGACCATAACCGAAAGTAAATAATTAGCAAAATCGACAAAAGACAAAAATAAACAATTGGAAAGAATATGGAATGAAACAAAAACCACATTCGAGATACTAGAATTTCAGCCTTTACACCCATCGACTGAAGATTTTTTGAAAAATACACTTAGCAAACCTACTGATGCATTTTGTTCATTTTGTTCTGAGCAACTTGTCAACTAATAAACCAAACACATTTATATGCCGGTCAAAGAAATCATACATTCGCGTTATTACTAGAACCTCTAAACCTCAAGACTCCAAAACCAGTAATTTTTTGACTTTCAACAAGAGTATCTTTTTGTGGCAATTTGTCTAAATACTATTTTGTACAAAAATATCGATAAAAAAAGTTTGAGGCTAATGTGTTGCGTCTATCAAGTTAAAATTGTCAACACTTATGATCTAATCAAAGGTATTGTAGTCTAAATTGCATTCAGGTATCTTAAACCGTTTAGATAATAAAAAAGGTTCATATATATATATATATATATATATATATATATATATATATATATATATATATATATATGTGTGTGTGTGTGTGTGTGTGTGTGTGTGTGTGTGTGTGTGTGTGTGGTTGTGGGAATTAATTATTATCTATTAAAATTGTTCAGCAATTTTAATGATGAATATCTACGAAGATAATTGTGTATCGAAATGTTGAGTAGTATAATTTACATGCACTTAAACCCAAAATGATAGAGTATTTTATTAAATGGATGTTGTCATTGTAAAATTATTTATCTCGATACTTTTCATAAAGTAATTCAATTAATTCCGGAAATGACACTGTAAATATGAAATTAGATACCACAAACAAGTAAATTACTCATAATCTGTGAATGTACATAAAATATACACATCTATATTCAATTAACCAGAATCATGGAAAAATAAACAGTGAAATATCAAGACGCTTGAAATGTAAATTATTTGCTATAATTTTATTACTGAAACTTAACCCTTAAATAAAATTTATGTAGTCTAATTTGGAATAATTCCTGCAGAATTCAAACACCTAAAATTTATTTTATATATATCCCAAATTATAATTAACATCAATAAAGAAATCGTCCATCTAAATTTTACAAAAAATGACAGAATTTTATATAACAATAACAATGGTCCTCATCCAAAGCCAAAGAATTCAAAGATTATCGGAATGAGACTTCGAATTAGATTGTGAAACATAAAGATATATAGGGTTCTTTTGTAAAAAATGTACTCAAACGTAAAATCTTATGACACAGTCTCGTAAGGTGTGCAACAAGCAACAATGGACACAGTGTCGTCGTTGCATGGAACTATTTATTTCATGCTTGAAACTACCAGTTTTTGACATAAGTAGACTGTATGAGCTTACCATGATTTAAAAATGCCATACTAGCTTCTACTGTGTTTCATTTTACTTATTATAAACGATTCAAAAATTTGATAATTTTTTGTAGTAATATGACGTAACAGTATTTTGCCAAAAATTCTATCATTCCATTTGAAATGTTAATGTCTCAATTACGAAAATGTGTCATACAGTTTTACTTGAAACGTTAAATACGCTTGTAGCATGTTACTACCCCAAAATTCCATTTGAAATAGTCAAACGGTTTTCGAGATATCTCTTGTAACACTTTAAAATATTCACACTGTGTGTGTGTATATATATATATATATATATATATATATATATATATATATATATATATATATTGGTGTGCGTGGTGTGCGTGGTGTGTGCGTGTGTGCGTGTGGCGTGTGCGTGTGTGCGTGTGCGTGTGTGTGTGTGTGTGGTGTGCGTGTGTGGTGTGTGTGTGTGTGTGTGTGCGTGTGTGCGTGTGTGTGTGCGTGTGTGCGTGTGTGTCGTGTGCTGTGTGTCGTGTGTGCGTGTGTGTGTGGTGTGTGCGTGTGTGCGTGTGCGTGTGCGTGTGTGCGTGTGGCGTGTGTGCGTGTGTGCGTGTGCGTGGTGTGTGCGTGTGCGTGTGTGCGTGTGAGTGTGCGTATGTGCGTGTGCGTGTACGTTAGTGCGTGTGATGTCGTAGTGATGCGTGGTGTACGTGTAGTTAGCGTGTCTGCAGTCGTCGTGAGGCAGTGCGATGCGTGATGCTGTGCATGTGCGTGTGACGTGTACGTAGTACGTGTGTGTCGTGTGCTGTGTAGCGTGTGCGTGTGTGCGTGTGATAGTGTGAGTGTCGTACGTTGCGTAGTGCTGTGTGTGTGCGTGTGTGCGTTGTCGTTGATTGCGTGTGTCGTGTGTGTAGTGTCGTGTCGTGTGTGCGTGTGCGTGTGCGTGTCGTGGGATGTGCGTTGATGTGTGCGTAGTGTGATGTCGTATGTGCTAGTCGTGTGCGTTGCTAGTGGTGGTGCGTTGTGCGTGTGTCGTATGTGCGTGTGCGTTGTGCGTGTGTGTCGTGTGCGTGTGTGCGTGTGACGTGTTGCGTGTGTCGTGTGCGTTGTGTGCTGTGTGTGTGTCGTGTGTGTGTGATGTGGTGACGTGTGTAGCGTGTGTAGCGTGTGGTGCGTGTGAGGTGTGAGGTGTATGCGTGTACGAGTGTGAGCGTGTTGTGTACGTGTGTAGCTGTGCGTGTGTAGCGTGTGGCGTGTGGCGTGTGTGCGTGTGTGCGTGTGCGTGTGTGCGTGTGCGTGTGCGTGTGCGTGTGTGTAGTAGTGTGGCGTTGTGCGTGTGTGCGTTGCGTGTGTAGTGTGTGTAGCGTGTGTGCGTGTGCGTGTGGCGTGATGTACGTGTGCTGTTGCGTGTGTGCGTGTGTCGTTGTACGTGTGTGACGTGTTGCGTGTGTCGTATGTGTGGTGTGTGCGTGTGAGTGTGTGCGTGTAGCGTGTGCGTATGTGCGTGTTGCGTGTCGTGCGTGTGGCGTGGTGTGTGCGTGTGCGTGTGGTGCGTTGTGCGTGTGTGCGTGTGTGCGTGTGTGCGTGTCGTGTTGCGTGTGCGTGTGTGCGTGTGTGGTCGTGTGTGCGTGGTGCGTGTGTGCGTGTGCGTGTGTGCGTGTGTGCATGTGTGCGTGTGTCGTGTGCGTGTGCTGTGTACGTGTGCTGTGTGTGTAGCGTGTGTGCGTGTCGTGGTGGCGTGTGCGTGTGTGCGTGTGTGCGTGTCGTGTGTCGTGTGTCGTGTGTGTGCGTGTGTGCGTGTGTGCGTGTGTGCGTGCTGTGTCGTGGTGTGCGTGCTTGGTGTGCGTGTGTCGTGTGTGCGTGTTTGTGCGTGTGTTGCGTGTGTCGTGTGTGTGTGTGCGTGTGTGTGTGTGCGTGTGTGCTGTGTGTGTGGCGTGTGCGTGCGTGCGTGTGCGGTGGCGTTGGCAGTGATGTGAGTGTCGAGCGTGTGCGGTGCGCGTGCGCGGTGCAGTGTGGGTGCGTGGTGCGTGGGTGCGTGGTGTGCGTGGGTGCGTGCGGTGCGTGGTGCGTGGGTGCGTGGGTGCGTGGTGCGTGTGCGTGTGGCGTGCGTGTGTATTTATGTAATCTACAAAATGTCTACCCTTCTGCACGCATAGCTAAAATCTCTTGTTAGACAGCAGGCGAAGCTCTGGATTGTCTAAGGTCGCACTTAGACGTATTTGGACCACCAGTTCTTCTCGTGTTCTTATTCTTCCCTCATAGACTCAGTCTTCAATGCTCAATAAAAGTCGAGGGCGTTAAGTCTGGACTTTACGATCATCTATACTTATCAAAATTCCAGCTTTCCAATCATTCTGGAGTTATGTGCTGCAATCGCCATCTGGAACCATAAACTTATCCGTCTACGCAATGGCATGTCACAAAATATCCATATTTTTTAAGAACTTAAATTCTAGAAAGATTAGACCGAAAAGTTGATTTCGTTTCAAATTAAGCCAGACTTGAGCTCGCCTTGATAGTGAGTGTTATTTTAATGGATTTCATCACACCATTATGAATTATGAAAATGTAACCCTGAAGGGTAAATGTGGCTTCATCTGTCAATGATCTCTGCGCCAAATTTTACATCTCCATACATTTAAATTGCATCCTAGCATTACTGTCGAAGCAATTGAAAATGGTGTGAGCATTCTTTGTATACTTGTGCACTGAGGTCTTCAAAATTTGCATTTGAATCCCCAAGTGGTGCTCGAAGGGTTGTGTTCTACTTCATTTAGACCTGCCACAGACCTGGCATTGAGGTTTGCATTTGCCCTTCTCTTGTTTCATGCACAAATAAAATGATAAAACTTCATGGATGTGAAACTTTGTATATTCCGCACGGCTGCTTCGGTATTTCTATTGATAAAACCATACATAGGCATAGAGCACATCCTGGTACTCCAAATTAAAACATCGTTATTCATTATTTTAGCCTTGAACGAACAAATATGTATACAAAAGTCTTTTGCGAAGTACGTGGTCGGAAACATCTTAGTACGTTGCACAGTGTTGCGGCATTTCCATTGACAAACACGATAGATCATATCGGTGCTCCAAATTAGGAACATCTGTCGTTGTGTGCTGAATGTAGCGTAGGTGTCTGTTTAAATGGCGTTTATGTACGTGATAAGTTTCAAATAGCGTTACCTGCGTGTGGAAATGTGTTGTGTGAACGTAGTTATTTGTGCTGGTGTCGAATTTTTGATTTGTATGAAGAATCAACAAGTTTTAAATAAGGCGTTTTTTTTGCAAATGTCAATTGTGCTAACTTTGCCATGGGTTTGCCTTGTCGTGAAACCACCTCATTATGATATATGGTTTTAAAAGTTTTACAAATTTTGCACGATTCTAATCCACCTCATACCAAAGATATTAGATTGCATTTTCGTGGCTGGTCTAAAGCTTAGTTTCAGGAGGCTGGTGCGTGTGTGCGTGAGTGCGTGATGTGAAAACGTAAAACCTTCAGATTGGAGTGCTTGAGAACGTTTTTGCAAATGAATCTGAAAGTATATGGTGTACGTGTTGGCCGCAGTCTAGGTGTGAGGTGGAAGTGAAGCGTAACGTGGAGGTAGTGGCTTGAGCGTGTGAGCGTGTGAGATGTGAGCGTGGCGATCGTTTCGTGTGAGTGTGATAGCGTTGAGCGTTGTGCGTGTCTTTCGTGTGTGCGTGTGCGTGTGTGCGTGTGTGGTGTGTGTGTCGTGCGTGTGTGCGTGTTCGTGTGTGCGTGTGCGTGTGTTGCGTTGTGCGTGTGTGCGTGTGTGTGTGTATGGTGTGTGTGTGTGTGTGTGTGTGTGTGTGTCGTTGTGACGTGGGCGTGTGGCGTGGCGCGCGTGCGCAGCGTGTATGCGACGTGTGCGGTGGCGTGCGCGGCGCGTGCGTTGTGCGTGGGTGCGCGTGCGTGGTGCGTGTGTGCGTGGGTGCGTGTGCGTGTGCGTGGGTGCGTGGTGCGTGTGCGTGTGTAGCGTGTGCGTGTGTGCGTGTGGCGTGTGTCGTGTGTGCGTTGTGCGTGTGTGTAGCGTGTGGGGGTGTGGCGTGAGCGTGTGAGCGTGTGAGCGTGTGGCGTGTGAGCGTGTAGCGTTGGCGTTTAGCGTGTGCGTGGTGCGTGTGGCTGTGCGTTGTGCGTGTGTCGTGTGTGCGTGTGGCGTGTGTCGTGTTGCGTGTGCGTGTGTGCGTGTGTCGTGTGTGCGTGTCGTGTGTGCGTTGTGCGTGTGCGGTTGTGCGTGTGTGCGTGTGTCGTGTGGCGTGTGTGCGTGTGTTCGTGTGTGTGTCGTGTGTGTGTGTGTGTGTGTTGGTGAGTGTGGCGTGGGTGGCGTGTGAGCGTGTGACGTGTGGCGGTGAGCGTGAGCGTGTGAGCGTGTGAGCGTGTGCGTGTGCGTGAGCGTGAGCGTGTGTGCGTGTGCGTGTGAGCGTATGTGCGTGTGCGTGTGTCGTGTGTGTGTGTGCGTGTGTGCGTGTATGCGTGTCTGCGTGTGTGCTTGTGCGTGTGCGTGTGTGCGTGTGTGTGTGTGTGTGTGTGTGTGCGTGTGTGCGTGTGTGCGTGTGTGCGTGTGTGCGTGTGTGTGTGTGTGTGTGTGTGTGTGTGTGTGTGCGTGCGTGGGCGTGGCGGCGCGCGGCGCGGCGATCGTGTGAGTGCGAGATAGAGTGCGCGTGCGCGTGCGCGTGGTGCGTGGGTGCGTGGGTGCGCGGGTGCGTGGGTGCGTGGGTGCGTGGGTGCGTGGGTGCGTGGGTGCGTGGGTGCGTGGGTGCGTGGGTGCGTGCGCGCGTGCGTGCGTGCGTATTTAATTGTAAAATCTACAAAATGTCTACCCATGTTCTGCACGCATAGCTAAAATCTCTTGTTAACGACAGCACGGCGAAGCTCTGCTGGATTGTCTCTTAAAAGGTCGCAACTTAGACGTATTTGGACCACCAGTTCTTCTCGTGTTCTTATTCTTCCCTCATAGACCTCAGTCTTCAATGTGCTCCAATAAAAGTCGAGTGGCGTTAAGTCTGGACTTCTTCACGATCATACTATACTTAATCAAAATTCTCACGCACCCAGTTTCCAATCATTCTGGAGTTATGTGCTGGGCAATCGGCCATCTGGAACCATAAACTTATCCGTCTACGCAATGGCATGTCAACCAAAATATCCATAATTTTTTTGTTAAGAACTTGCACAAAACTATTTGCCTTAAGTCGATGAGGTAAAATGATTAGACCGAAAAGTTGATTTCGTTTCAAATTAAGCCAGACATTTACCCGAAGCTCGCCTTGATAGTGGAGTGTTATTCTTAATAGGGATTTTCATCACACCATTGATGGGAATTATGAAAATGTACAACCCTGAACGGGTAAATGTGGCTTCATCTGTCCACAGAATATGATCTCTGCGCCAAATTTTTTTACATGTCTCCATACCAATTTCAAAATTGCATCCCCGTAGCATTACTGTCGGGAAGCAAGCTTGGAAAATGGTGTGAGCGGAGTACATTTCTTTGTAATACTCTGTGCACTGAGGTCTTCAAAATTTGCATTTGAATCCCCAACACAGTGGTGCTCGAAGGGTTGTGTTCTACTTCATTTTTTTTTTTTTTTTTTTTTTTTTTTTTTTTTTTGATAAAACCATACATAGGCATAGAGCACATCCTGGTACTCCAAATTAAAAACATCGTTATTCATTATTTTAGCTTGGAACGAACAAATATGTATACAAAACCTTTATGCGAAGTACGTCGAGTCGGGAAACATCTTACGTACTTTAAGCTGGCATTTCCTTGACAAAACCATAGACAAGATCATATGGTGCTTTGAGAACTCTTCGTTGATTGCTTGAAATTTAAAGTAGGTGTCTTTTAAAATGGCGTTTATGTCAAACGTGATAAGTTTCAAATAGGGTCTTACCTGGTTGTGGAAATTCATTTATAGTGGCAAGTAAAGTTATTTTTGCTTCTTCGAAAATTTTTGATTTGTATGAAGAATCAACAAGTTTTAAATAAGGCACGCATTTTTCTTTTGCAAAACCTTTTTTGCCTAATGAGGATTTGCCTTGTCGTGAAACCACCTCACATTATGATATATGGTTTTAAAAGTTTTACAAATTTTGCACGATTCTAATCCACCTCATACCAAAGATATTCTTAGGGTTTTTTCTTTAACCAAAAGCTTAGTTTCAAGGAAGGCATGATGCGTTTATGTCGTTGAGTCAGAAAATGTTAAAAAACTAAAACCTTCAAATTCGGACAGTCTTTAGAGAACATTTTTGTTACAAATGAATCTGAAACGTATATATTGGATTACTAGTTGGCTCAGCAGTCTAGGTATCAGACTAGGAAGTGAAAGCTACCAAATTCGAATCGGAGAGTAGTCAAGTGCTTGAGAAAAAATCCGAGTAAATGAATTCGACTCAAGTGCTAAATCAGTCCTTCTAAGGAATTGGAATTATTACATTATAACGTTAAGCTATACAATTACATCCACATCTTCTCTCAAACATTGCTACACATACAGAAAGTAAAAAACTGATATGCATTTGTGGTTAAAGATGTTAACATATCCATATCCTGCGCGATTCAGCTCTTGATATCACTTGAAACCAAATATGAAGGATTTCGCATTGAAAACATATACATCAAGTTAATTCAAACTACCACATTGTTTTGTAAAAAAAATAATTGTTCCTTATTTTATAATTTTTGAAAAGTTTAAAAAAAAATTGTAATAGCCTTATTGCAAACAACTTATAATAATAACTCAAAAATAAATTAATGATATGAAAATAAGCTCTGCCCGTGTGCTTTCGAGCAAAACCATAACGACCACCACCATCACCATCTTCTCCACCCATAACTCGGAAGGTAATGGTTAGGTTATTTCCAATATTAGTTATTTACTAAGACATATTGATCCTTTTATTACGTCGTCTATTTCACCAGTCATGATTCTGAAGTTTGTATCAGTCACAAACGTACGTGGCGATTCTTTGGAAACGTGATGTCACTAACCATAACTCATCTATATCAGGTCTACGAAGTACCTGTAAAGTATATTCGCTTTGAAAAATATGCTTTAGTGTAAGAAAAATTTGTTTACTTTCACTCCTGCAAGAAATTGGAGAGTTACTTATTTTGAGCTATGACACCTATGTTTTCCTGTACGTATTTCACAGCAGTATTCCAGCAGTTCATTGTTGCGTGTGGCGTGTGCGTGTGCGTGTGGCGTGTGGCGTGTGAGCGTGTGGCGTGTGCGTGGAGCGTATGGCGTGTGTGCGTGTGGCGTGTGAGCGTATGTGCGTGTGGCGTGTGTCGTGTGTGTGTGTGCGTGTGTGCGTGTATGCGTGTTGCGTGTGTGCGTGTGTGCGTGTGTGCGTGTGTGGTGTGTGGTGTGTGCGTGTGTGCGTTGTGCGTGTGTCGTGTGTGCGTGTGGTGGTGGTGTGTGTGTGTGTGTGTGTGTGTGTGTGGGTGTGCGTGGGCGTGGGCGGGCGCGGGCGCGCGGGCGCGGGCGAGGGCGTGTGAGTGCGAGAGCGAGTGCGCGTGCGCGTGCGCGTGCGCGTGGGTGCGTGGGTGCGTGGGTGCGCGGGTGCGTGGGTGCGTGGGGCGCGGGTGCGTGGGTGCGTGGGTGCGTGGGTGCGTGGGTGCGTGGTCGGCGCTGTGTGCGTGCGTGTGTATTTAATTGTAAATCTACAAAATGTCTACCCATGTTCTGCACGCATAGCTAAAATCTCTTGTTAACGACACGGCGAAGCTCTGTTGGATTGTCTCTTAAAAGGTCGCAACTTAGACGTATTTGGACCACCAGTTCTTCTCGTGTTCTTATTCTTCCCTCATAGACATCAGTCTTCAATGTGCTCCAATAAAAGTCGAGAGGCGTTAAGTATGGACTTCTTCACGATCATCCCACTATACTTAATCAAAATTCTCACGCACCCAGTTTCCAATCATTCTGGAGTTATGTGCTGGGCAATCTGCCATCTGGAACCATAAACTTATCCGTCTACGCAATGGCATGTCAACCAAAATATCCATAACTTCTTTGTTAAGAACTTGCACAAAACTATTTGCCTTAAGTCGATGAGGTAAAATGATTAGACCGAAAAGTTGATTTCGTTTCAAATTAAGCCAGACATTTACGAAGCTCGCCTTGATAGTGAGTTATTCTTAATGGTTTTCATCACACCATTCATGGAATTATGAAAATGTACAACCCTGAACGGTAAATGTGGCTTCATCTGTCCACAGAATATGATCTCTGCCAATTTTTACATGTCTCCATACCAATTTCAAAATTGCATCCCCGTAGCATTACTGTCGGGAAGCAAGCTTGGAAAATGGTGTGAGCGGAGTACATTTCTTTGTAATACTCTGTGCACTGAGGTCTTCAAAATTTGCATTTGAATCCCCAACACAGTGGTGCTCGAAGGGTTGTGTTCTACTTCATTTAGACCTGCCACAGACCTGGCATTGAGGTTTGCATTTGCACCACCTTCTCTTGTTTCATGCACAAATAAAAAATGATAAAACTTCTATGCGGAGTATGCGTCGAGAAACTTCTTGTATATTCCCGCACGGCTGCTTCGGTATTTCTATTGATAAAACCATACATAGGCATAGAGCACATCCTGGTACTCCAAATTAAAAAACATCGTTATTCATTATTTTAGACTTGGAACGAACAAATATGTATACAAAAGTGTCTTTATGCGAAGTACGTCGAGTCGGGAAACATCTTACGTACTTTCGCACAGCTGCTTCGGCATTTCCATTGACAAAACCATAGACATAGATCATATCCCGGTGCTCCAAATTAGAGAACATCTTCGTTGATTGCTTGAAATTTAGAAGTAGGTGTCTTTTAAAATGGCGTTTATGTCAAACGTGATAAGTTTCAAATAGGGTCTTACCTGGTTGTGGAAATTCATTTATAGTGGCAAGTAAAGTTATTTTGCTGGTCTTCGAAAATTTTTTGATTTGTATGAAGAATCAACAAGTTTTAAATAAGGCACGCATTTTTCTTTTCAAATGCATTCCAAAATATTTTAACTTTGCCTAATGAGGTTTTTGTCGTGAAACCACCTCACATTATGATATAGTTTTACAAATTTTGCACGATTCTAATCCACCTCATACCAAAGATATTCAAGATTGCATTTTTCCGAAAAATGGCAAATTTTTAGGTTTCTTTAACCAAAAGCTTAGTTTCAAGGAAGGCATGATGCGTGTTATGTCGTTGAGTCAGAAAATGTTAAGAAAACTAAAAACCTTCAAGATTCGGACAGTGCTTTATGAGAACATTTTTGTTACAAATGAATCTGAAAGGTATATATTGGATTACTAGTTGGCTCAGCAGTCTAGGTATCAGACTAGGAAGTGAAAGCTACCAAATTCGAATCGGAGAGTAGTCAAGTGCTTGAGAAAAAATCCGAGTAAATGAATTCGACTCAAGTGCTAAATCAGTCCTTCTAAGGAATTGGAATTATTACATTATAACGTTAAGCTATACAATTACATCCACATCTTCTCTCAAACATTGCTACACATACAGAAAGTAAAAAACTGATATGCATTTGTGGTTAAAGATGTTAACATATCCATATCCTGCGCGATTCAGCTCTTGATATCACTTGAAACCAAACATGAAGGATTTCGCATTGAAAACATATACATCAAGTTAATTCAAACTACCACATTGTTTTGTAAAAAAAATAATTGTTCCTTATTTTATAATTTTTGAAAAGTTTAAAAAAAAATTGTAATAGCCTTATTGCAAACAACTTATAATAATAACTCAAAATAAATTAATGATATGAAAAATAAGCTCTGCCCGTGTGTCGCTTTCGAGCAAAACCATAACGACCACCACCATCACCATCTTCTCCACCGGCATAACTCGGAAGGTAATGGTTAGGTTATTTCCAATATTAGTTATTTACTAAGACATATTGATCCTTTTATTACGTCGTCTATTTCACCAGTCATGATTCTGAAGTTTGTATCAGTCACATCCAACGTACGTGTTGCGATTCTTTGGAAACGTGATGTCACTAACCATAACTCATCTATATCAGGTCTACGAAGTACCTGTAAAGTATATTCGCTTTGAAAAATATGCTTTAGTGTAAGAAAAATTTGTTTACTTTCACTCCTGCAAGAAATTGGAGAGTTACTCTATTTTGAGCTATGACACCTATGTTTTCCTGTACGTATTTCACAGCAGTATTCCAGCAGTTCATTGTTATGTCTGACATCAATCCGAAGTAGGCAATACCATTTCTATCAATAGCCATTGCAGATGCCTGGGTATGACGACTGCCAGAGTACACCTAAAATACGGTTTTTAGATCTGGTTCAGCCTAAATACCAAAAATTACGTGAAAGATTTCGGGTGCTGGACTTGTGTTGTCAAGGAAGAGCGTAGCGTTTCTCAAGAATGAGGTATAAACCCATTGTTCAGTTCCGCTCGACATTGCATGAAAATACAAAATACGGTCATTACCTGGTTCATAAGGTGACAAATCCATACCCAAAATTCCATCCATTAGCTCGAAGGAATAGCCTACAACAAATACGTAAGAATCAAGCAGCTTGGAATTATATTTGGGAAATACCTGCTATAGTGTAAGTACCAAAGGATGGACTAGGATACATTGTTTTGTCAATAATCCGCCATGACGTGCCCTTTTGGACGTCGTAAACAATTAAGGCCATTGCTCGGCTATCTGCAACGTAAATGAATGTATCGATACAAAGTGCATGGGCGTCACGCACATCTAATATGAGTGTGGTTAAAATTGAGTTTGAGTACAGTTGACTGTCGGGTATTTCATAGCGGTGTATTACCTGATTCTAAAGTCGGACAATTAAAACAAAACTAACACTATTAACAAAACTTACACTTTTTAAATCGAAAGCTATAATTTGAGCGTGACAAATGCGCGTTTCCCCAATACGACCAGTATCTAACACCCACAACCTTTGGCATTCGTCAATCTGCAAAAAAAAAATTCAAATTTCCTTTTTTATATTGCACCTAACCTACCTTTACTCTAAAAACTGAAATTAAACGGTCTTGAGGACATGCTTCAGAATTTTGATGCCATGACCAGGCTGGGTACGGAGCAATAACAGGATTTCCATTGGTTGAACGATTCGTTAATGTCCTAACGTAACTGGTATACCGTTTAGAACTCGTGGTATTGTGATAAAAATTTTAGTCTTGCATCCTGTGCAAACAAAAGGTAATTCAGTATATCATAGCACTAACGTTTTAAATACAACTTAATTCCGCAATTTCTTTTATAGAATTATTTATTTCTCTACGCGTAGTTACCATAACTATGGCTACGGTAATGGATTATTACGGTAAACCCACAAGCGTGATGTAAATTATAATTTTATAGTTAAAATGTCTGTTAATGGCTATAAGATCAACCCGTAGGTTCATTAAAGATACTTTCTGTTTATGCCTATAAATTTCTAATGCGTCTAAAACACCTAGTTTGTTTTCTTTATTACAAAAAATGTAAAAATTTTATGTTTTGTGTGTTTATTAATTGTAACAACTAGTATCTAGTATCAAAGTTCCTAAGTGTTCGTGCAATATAAATAGAATGATCGAATGTGCAGTTCAATTCATAAATACCCGATTTCGAAATGTCATTGGTTGAATCTTTGATATTAACCAAACATTCAAAATATTGGTATTAGCTTTGAAAGCTACCTAGCATTTATTTTTCTTTTGTAATGTGTAAACTACTTTCTATTACACTTTTCCAAAATATGAAATTGATATGTAATTATTTTCTCTTGTTTCTATGTTAATTGGATCTTTGATAGATAACCTGTAGATTCACTAAAGGTACTTTCTCTTTAAGCCTATAAATTTCTAATGCATTTAAAATACCTGGTTTGTCCTCTTTATTACAAAAATGTAAACATTTTATGTTTTGTGTCATAAGGCGATTATTTACCATGAAATGTTTGGCATAATATGACTTTTTGTGTGTTTATTATTTGTAACATCTAGTATCTAGTATCAAAGTTCTTAAGTCCAATATAAATATAATTATAGAATGTGCAGTTCAATTCATAAATACCCGATTTCGAAATGTCATTGGTTGAATCTTTGACATTAAGTAAACATTTAAAAATATTGGTATTAGTTTTGAAAGCTACCTTGTATTTATTTTTCTTTTATAAAGTGTGAGCTACTGTCCATTACACTTATCCAAAATATTAGATTGAAATGTAATTTTTTTCTCTTGTTTCTATGTTAATTGGGTATTTATTTTCATAGATAACCTTTGCTCCTGATTTTCAACTAAAGTGTCGATTATGTTTGAAATGTAACCACTTGTGCAATTTGTGTATAATTGATATTTCTTCATTGAAATTTGTTTGGTTTAATACTAACGGCATTGCTCAAAGTATTAACATTATATATGCACCTAATATATGTGTTTTATGGCGACATGACCGGTTTGGAGTTGTAATGTGTGTATGTCTAGGTTTTCTGAATACAGCGAACTCAAATATGTTCTGTGTTTTAATGTTTATATAATTTCTTATGAACTATAACAAAATTTCCAAATTAGGAAAACCAGCATATATACATAATTATGTAGGTATAGAAGGTCGTCCATGATGTCTGTGTGTGTCGTGTGTGCGTGTGTGCGTGTGTGCGTGTGTGCGTGTGTGCGTGTGTGCGTGTGTGCGTGGGTGTGTGCGTGTGTGCGTGTGTGCGTGTGTGCGTGTGTGCGTGTGTGCGTGTGTGCGTGTGCGTGTGCGTTTGTGCTGTGTGCGTGTGTTCGTGTGTGCGTGTGTCGTGTGTGCGTGTGTGCGCGTGTAGCATGTGCGTGTGTGTGTGGTACGTGTACGCCTTTGCGTTATGCCGTGCGCGTGTGTGCGTGTGCGTGTGCGTGTGCGTGTGCGTGCGTGAGCGTGTGCGTGTGCGTGTTTGTGCGTGTGTGCGTGTGCGTGTGTGCGTGTGCGTGCGTGTGCGTGTGCGTGAGCGTGTGCGTGTGCGTGTCGTGGCTGTGCGTGTGCGTGTGGATTGCGTGCGTGCGTATGAGCGTGTGCGTGTGCGTGTGCGGGTGGCTGTGCGTGTGCGTGTGGGTGTGCGTGTGCGCATGCGTTTGCGTGGGGGTGTGTCCGTGTGCGTGTGCGTTTCAGTGCGCGTTTTCGTATGCGTGTGCGGTAATTAGGAGCTCTTTTAGGTTTTATCCAATATTTCTGAAGATAAAAAAATACCAATATATAGACATTAATCATAGATTAATTACGTTGCATGCAGTTTTTTGAGGCCCGTAATTTAGCGGCGAAACATTTCAACATCTGAATAATGTAAATAGAATTAATTTTATAAGAAAATGTGTAACCATTATTTAAAGAAAATTTAATGTTACTTAACTTTTTTTATAAAGTTTCGTAATATAAAGCAAATAAGAGTAAAAATTAAATAAATATGATTCAAAATGCCTAATCTGTATTTTCGGTATTTGTATAGAAGCGGTAGGCTTCGCTTTTTAATAAAAAAAAATTATAATCGTCCTAAAAAATTGTTATTAAAATTATTTAATTTATTTTATTTTCCATTTTGTAGATTGGAGGCTCGTGTTATTACATACCAAATATTTTATTATTTTATAGATAAAAACAACACAGTAGTCTGTTTAAAATCGTCTATACCATATATGCAATACTTTATTAATATTACTCTGAGCTGATTTCTTAGTTTTTTTAACGTAGAGCATTGTTTTAGCTTATTTAGTAGCTTGTTAAATAATGTAACACTTGATGAAGAAGGCTCCTTTTTAGTACTAATTTATTTATTTAACAGATTACGATAATCGTGTTCCATCATTGTGTTGTATGAATGAGGTAGAATGTTGGGTTTGATGAAATAAGATTTACGCGATTCATTACTTTTAAAACCACCAATGTGGTAAATAACTAAGAGTTTAAGTAAAGTTTAAGCATAATTTAATAGATGGCAAATTGTAGTGGAGTAGAGGAGACTTAAATGTATGTGACTAACGTGTCGTGCAATGAAGTTCTGAGGGATGACATCCCGTTTGGCGTTGGTGTGAAGTTGTTTGCAGGTCACATCTTGTTTTGTGTGGTTTTGTTTTCCTGATGCACTAGCATCGCCCAAGGGAAAGTAAATCGTTAAAAGGCTAGATTTAATGTACTTGTGTTGATTGTCGTGTACCAGCTGAGCAGACGCAGTAGTTGTGATTATTGGAAGTAACCTTTTGCTCCGAGGAGTTGTGTAAAGTCCTGTTGATGGTAATTGTATATAACCAAGAATTTTTGAATATTGTAAGTCTACTTGGTGGGAAACGGCCAGCAACCGTGCCAACAGGGAAGATCGAGTTCTCTGACCCTGATCATCTCTTTACTGATTCTGTTGAATGTCTAAAGTAAAACTATTTAAGGGCTTATTGTTATTATGGTTTGTAATAAATATAAACGTTGTTTGTTTAAAAAAACGTTGAATATTTGATTGATCTATAACAGGCATCACTAGCTTTATAGCGTTTACAAGGGTACATGTTTATTTGTTTACGTAAAGCATTCGCTATTAATTTTCTCTTCTTTCAATGTTGGTTGCTGGCCACGTCGTGTTCATTTGGTTTTATTAGTCTTTTACGGTTGATAATTAGGAAAGTGCATGTGCCGCCTTATTTTGAGCTCTCGAAAGCGGTTTTGTGAAAGTCAAAGAATGGAATATTTGTTTATTTTAGACTGTGAGATGTGAATTGTTTTCAAACCGTATTTGACGATAAAAACTTTTACTGTTGCGTGAAAACTGGTAGTGAAGACAATCGTGTGTTAAAGTTAATTATTCAGTTTCTTTCAAGTATTGAATTTCTTTTGTAAAGAATCAGTTTACAGACGCTAAAAGAGTTAAAGTTCTACATTTTGTTGTTGTTCGTGTATAACAATTTAACCTAGCCGATTATAGCATTTTAATTTTAATGTTTTATGTTAATTAAGATTGGGACGAGGGTAGTTCTATTAGACATTCCGATTCTGACAACTACAATTTTTAATAAAACCCACGACCCTAACGACGAACTAGCAGGCCCTTGCTGTTATATGCCGCGCAGTGTTCTAATCCCGTTTGAGCCCGTCACAACATGCTAAAATATTATCAACATAACGAAACCAAAATGCAATCTTACCAGAAATATTTAATGAATAAGTGTGACCTAATTTATACATAAAAATAAATATAGATAAATCTTGTTGTTGAATGTGACATAATTTTAATAGAGAGATCAAATAATTGCATTAACTCCATTCTTGTAACTAATTCAAAATTGTTACTGGATAAAAAATTATTTAATAAACACGGAATTACTACTACATAATATACCAGTAAGTATTCATGTTATTACTTAGTTTATTTTCTAATATACCCTCTCAATTTTTTATTTAATGCCAAAGATTCAACTAATGACATTTTGAAGTCGGATATTTATGAATTGAACTACACATTCTGTAATTCTGTTTATATTGGACAAACGCTTAGGAACTTTGGTATTAGATACATAAAACACCTTAAATACTACAAATACAACGAAACAAATCACATTTTGCCAAACATGTAATAATAAATAATCACCTTACAAAAACACTGTTGACGCTATTTAAAAAAAACAGTATTAATTTATAAGCTTTGTAATAAAAAAGACAAATGAGATGTTTTGGAAGCCTTCCGAACTTTATAAACATAAATAGAAAGTTGATCTAGTAGACACATCTTTAACAGATATTTTAAGTATAGAATTGTAATTTATAAAAAAGTTTACTGTTTTACTTTAATGATTTGTTGCCATAGCTACTTGCTATTATTTTACTTATATGAATGTTCTAGAACGGAACATAGGACCTTAACATACTAAATCACATTTTTTGGAATTCCAGCTCTTCCTTTGCATCCAGATCAATAAAAACGGTACCAATTCATAACGGGCAATTTATCGAATTATACTACAGCAAAATTAAGTCTGAATACATCTATTAGGTGATACAATAATTTTTGAAAAACCCGACTTTTTGAAATATAAATATAGCCATGCATTACTTTATTATTTATTTATGAGATTTATCTTGAAACAACAATTACAAAAATACGAATACGTCCCAAGGATACATTCGTTTATTACTTAATTTCGAACTAATCATTGGTTCCTGGAACTTAATAATATCAATGTTCCTTTGGTAGGTATTTTTGTAACTATTGTTTCAAGATAAACGCCATAAATAATAATAACAAAGTAAGTCATGGCTATATTGATATTTAAAAAAGACGGGTTTTTCAAAAATTATTTCAGCCCCTAATATGATGTATTTAGATTTAATTTTACTGTCGATAAATTTCCCTTTATAGATTGGTATTGTTTTTATTACCATGTCCTATGTTCCGTATTAAAACGTTCGCCTGGTATATTTTCTCTTGATAATGATACATGTTGTATTGAAATGCATAGACAAATAAATAATTATATAAAAGGAATTATGGAATTATATTGTGTTTAAAATATTAGTGCTATAAATATGGAATTCCACGAAGTAAGGTTAAAGAATATAAATTTAATTCAGTACATAATTAAAATACTTAGCTCTTTTGGGTTTTGTAATGGTATGTTTTTGTATTTATATTTTACGTCAATTACAGTTATCATCCTCAGTAGTGGTAATCCTTTAAAAATTCATTAAGATGTTAGAATAAATTTATGAAATATGAAAAATATACAAACGTATAGATTGTTGTAAACAATAAATACAAAAACACACCATTAAAAAGAAACCAAAAAATCTAAGTATTTTCATTATGTATAGTAATGGTGAAGGTTAAGATGTTCTTAATTCAGTACATGTTAAGGTGAAAAATAATATTTACTTGTATAATATACGTCTGTGTCGATAGGAGCACCGTTTTCTGGAATAAACTGCTTTGCGTCTATGGCGGCCTGCCTTGCATTGTCACTTGGATAATCGTATTCTAAATTTCCCCATTGGTACACTGGTGTTAAACCTTTTCGAGCGGTAGTTTGCTGAAGAACGGAAAGTGAACATAGTCCAAAGACTATGCAGAGTAATTTGGTATCTGAAAATAAAATAAATTATTACATAGCTTTTATTGTCAAGTTAATTAATATAATATATAAGAATTTAGAAAAAATTGGAAGTGCGAACAGTATATATATATATATATATATATATATATATATATATATATATATATATATATATTATTATATATTCTCTCAAAAAGTAAAAACGTGTTAATTAGCTCACGCACATAAAACGAGCAATTCACCAATTGATCATTAATAGAATTACAAATCAAGAAGACGTCTAATTCTTTACTAAAAATAATTATGGGTTATTGGAGTGTATGAAAAATCACCAAACATTACGTAATTACTTAGTTGTTTTCATAAGTTTCTGTGCTGGATTACTTGCCTGGCAGCACCATTAAAGAAATAACACTAAAACCTGATGATCTCTTCGAAATAAACATGCGTATACGACGAAAATTACTTGCTTATTCTGTTTTTTCTATTTTTTAATGGTTTACTTATTGTTGAGAATAATAGCGTTAAAAATATTTAGTGTACATTAATTAGTACCGACTAAATGGAAAACATGTCCTCGTAACCTTCATTATACCTGTAATAACCAACAATTATCTAGCCAACTGAGCTAATTGGTGCAGTTGTTTTAATTTTGGCGTTAAAAATGATATACCCCTCAACGTTTGTTCTAATGAAGTGTTTTTTTACATAGATCTTGACAATATATCACCCCTGTCAAAGTATTACTTTTCCACAAGGAATGGCCCTAATTATTTTTTTTCAGATCATTCAAGCGCAAAACAGCATATCATACCATATTGTACAGAGTGAGTCAACGATAGAGTAAAGTATGCTGGTGCTGATAAGCTTTGCCAATAAAGTGTCTTTGCCATATTATATGATTAGCAAGTGTGCACATTTTAAAATCATTCTGAACTATACAGTATTCTAAAAAAACAAGGCAAGATAAGTTAGTATTTTTTTAACGAATATCATTGGATTTTTGGATTCTACGTACAATTATAAAACTTTATTTATTTTGGTTTCATGCATGTAAAATTTATGGTTTTTTGAATAATTCGAATTTTATTCAAAAAATCGCAATTTGATTATGTGCCATCTTGTATTTTATTAGGAAAACTTTTATATTTGAATAATGGAAAGACCAAGCTTAAGCCTATGTTCGGAAGTGGAAATATCAGGATGTTCAAAACTGCGAAACTTGAAATTCAAAAACATCACTTTTCTCAAATGGAACACTCTGTATATTTTTACGCTGTGTTAAAGAGAATCATAACTACCCAATTCTTCATCAGTATGTTCTATACATATCTCTCTCTGTTTTTGAGTTGTTTTGTTTTTTTTATGTTATTCAATATTTCAATCGTTCTTCTTGTGATTATCCGCAGTAGCCATGAAATTTGAGAACAAGAGAGACAAATAGTTGCATTAAATACTAAATTAAATACTAAAAACTAACATAGATATAAATTAACTCCAACAGAAAATATATTACATTATGATAATAACTTGATATACGGTAAACGAACATTCTCAAGTTATTCGATAATTCAACAGTAACTACTGTTTACCAGCTGCTCCAGTGTTATCTTTCTACAAGCGTCTCGTATATCATCTTCAATATATTCTTCTGTAGTGGGAGATGTGAAATATACACGGTTCTTAATATATCCCGATAAAAAGAAATCTAATGGGGTAAGAACGCACAACCTCGACGGCCACTGGACAAAACCTCTATGCACACTCCATTTTTGGGGATAATTAACTAAAAATTCACGTACCTCGCGGTGGTGGTGCAGAAGGGCACCGTTCTGTTGCAACCACAGCTTATGTCGTTCATCATTACTAAGCAGATAGAGGAGATTAGGCAAAACTTCTTGGAGGATTTGGAGGTAGATACGAACAGTCAGGGGGATCCAATAATTCTATTGTGGAGAATGCCACACCAAACATTTATAGACCAGTGGTATTAGTTTTGCATTTGTCGAATCCAAAATGGTTTGTAATACTACATATTATGACGATTGCATATGGAGCAACTTATGGCCGGTCAAGCTCCCCCTCGGAAGATAAGGAAGTTTCTTTTAGCCGACGACAGGACTTTAAGAGTTGTGACAGAATTTAGTAACAGAACAGTTTTAGAGTGTATACGTTCAATCGCTCATAATTACCAATATCAATAATATAATGTATATACAAGGTGGTCCGTAGTTTACCTTTCAAATTTTAAGAGGTGATAGAGGTGCTTAAATGAAGTAGTAAACCTTTGATCTGCCCTTAATTAGAATGATATATCGTAATAGTAATTATTGCAATTTCATTATTAAGCAGTATGTAGTAAACATTAAATGATGTCACCTAGTTACGTTATGAACAAAGGTAAATGCAAGCAAGCAACTGTAGTAACGAAATAAGTGGGTAACATACATTTAAAAGATATAAAGGACTGTTAGTTACTTAAGTAGGTAAGTTAGCCACTATTAATAATTTGTAGCACAAGCTAAAGTAAGTGTTAACTAGTAAACGTTAGTCCTTTATGAATTATTTAATTCATTATGCACCAACTTTCAAGTGTAACCCTACAGGACCAAGGTTGCGCAACATGGCGGTCCTTGCCAGCACAGCTAATTGGACGCCGAGACGCTACCTGTGAAGCTGACAACATGCCAAATGTGTAATGTTAATTGGGAAGAAGGCATGTACAAAAAAGTTAAGTTAAATCATGTAATGGGAAGCAGTAAAAATTTCGTTAACATATCTTATTTTATAATAATATTAACAAAGTAGTAAAAGCGTAGTAATGAGAACAAATAATTGTATGGAAGAGAAAGAGGAAGTCTTTGTAATACAAGCAGGAATCAGCGGTGGATTAACTAATAGTGTGAATCAAAATCAAGATGAGAAGGTGTAATTTTAGTCATAATGTTAATAATAGTAATTATAGTGTCATATATAATAAAACGGTATAATAGACATATCACCAAGAAGATACACAAAAGAGTAGTAAAGAGTAGTGAAATGTTAAATATGGTGAGTAAGGTTTAAGTTCAAATATAAAGTCAACAGTTAAAAAAGAAAATATTATGATAGTAAATTATCGAGTGCGAATCAAATTTACATGTAGTTAGCGTTAACAAGTGTAATAGTGGAAATTGTGAAAAACACTTTAAAAATGTTAAGAGTAGTGTTACTCAATCAAGATCAAGGATATTGTAAAGATTAAGGTGAGTCATTTCTTTCTTTCTTTTATTGTTTGTCTAACACGATTATTTACAATTTTGACGACAACTGTGTTATTTCTATTTATTTATATTTTTCTATTAATACATGTCTTTGGTTATTAAAACTTAAATAAGATTACAGATGAGATAAATTTAGTCATAGAAAATTTAATTCCAAATGATAGATTAGTAAAAGGTAAAAGGAAAAGGGAGGAAATTAGAGGTAAATTAGAAGATCTGTTCAATAAATTTCAACTTTATCTCTTAATTATTATAAAGAAGGTTGTATAAACGATGAAAATCTTGATAAAGCTATTACAATTGTTTTTCAAGAAATTCATAAAAAAAATCGTTCATAAATTTGCAATTATTAATTGTACAGATAAAGTACCTGAACGTATTGGTACACATATTATTAAAGAAAAGTTATAAGAAACAATAGTGGATGATATCACAGAAAAGGAAGCTGAAGAACAGTCAAAGAAAATGTATCAGACGAAAGAGCAAGAATTTTTTTTTAATTAACCGAATTTACATCAAACAAATTCGTAAGTTGTCTACTGAAAAATAGACAAATAATGTTTTCAGCATGTAGAACAGAAGAAATTATTCTAATCAAAACAGTTTTCGAGGACGGAACTACCCAAATGGTGACAATCGTGGAAATTTTAGTGGCTTCAGAAACACCAAGCAACATTACAACGATAATAGTTATCACAACAATAAGTATAATAATAACAACTTTTTAGATCAAATCATTATCTACAACAACGTGGAAGGTGGAATCAAGGATATTATAATCAGCCGGGAACAAATCAAGATTCTAGGTGGTATAATGTTTACAACATGCACGATCAACGTACTCAAGATCCACAGCCAGCGGAAAACTGCCAGAACCCCTCTCAAACTGGTCCGTTGGGAGGCGAGAAGTAAGATGTTTCAACTTGGACTTAGGATTAAGTAATTTTATAATTGTAAAACACAGTAATAAGACTAGCGGTAAGGAGTTAACATTCATAGTGGATTCGGGAGCAGACATTTCAATGATTAAACGAACATATGTGAATCCAGAAGAAATTGTAAATTTTGGGAACGCAAGTAACACAAATGAACAATCAATACAATCCATTGGAACAACATATACAAATGTAATGTTTAAAAATGAAATAGAAATTTATCACAAATTTCACATAGTGAGCTCAAAATTTCCTCTAGCAAGTGATGGAATTCTTGGTAGAGATATCTTAAAGAAATTTGCATGTACTATTGATTATAGAGAATGGAAGTTAAAAATGGGTAAAATTCAACGAAAATTCCAATTTATAAAAAATGATCATAAAGTAATTGATAAACAAGAACTAGAACCGGGAGTATTTATTGGTTCAAGTATTATTTCTTCTAGTGCTCCATACGGTCAAATACTTAACGTAAATACGGAAAGTGTTAGTATCGATATCAATAATATCACGTTAGATAATTTAGAAAACTATACACAAGCAAGATTTAAGAGAAATCAGGTAAATAAGTTATTTAGGGAATTAAATTTAAGAGAGACGCCTGATTATAAACGAACTAATTAAAAATGGTGTAATAGAAGAATCTGTCAGTCCATATAATTCTCCATTACTTTAGTGTCAAAAAAATCATCTGACGGGAATCAAACGTGGAGAATGTGCGTAGACCTCAGAAATGTTAATAAAAACATCATCACTGAAAAATTTCCAATTCCTAAAATCGCAGAAGTACTCAGTAATCTTGGGAGATGTAAATATTTTTCTGTTCTTGACTGTGCTAATGGTTATCATCAAGTTGAGCTATAAAAAGGATCTAGGGAAATCACAAGTTTTTCTACAGCAAAAGGACCACTTCAGTTTTGTCGCAGTCCTTTTGGCCCCTAGGCCAAAAGGACTGTTGCCTAAACAGTCCAGTAAATTTTCAACGAATGCTCAACATAGTTTTAAGTGGAGTACATCATTCATATTTTTTGTTGCACAGGAAAAACTGTAAACGGTGTTTTAAAGAATTTGGATCAAGTTTTTGAAAAGTTAAGGAAGTTCAATGTAAAGTTAAATCTAAAAAAGCGTAAACTTTTCTTAAAGGAAGTATCGTTTTTTGCACATACCTTAAGTGAAGATGGAATTAGACCGGATAAAGACAAACGTCTCGTTATAAGAAATTATCCAAAGCCGCAAAACTGTAAACAAGTAGTAGGTTTCACAGCATTTTGTAATTATTTTAGAAAATTTATATTAAATTATAATGAGATCATTGAACCATTGTGTAAAATGTTGAAGAAGAATGCAAACTTTTATTGGGATGAAAATTGTGGCAAATCATTTCAACAGCTCAAAGATATTCTGCTGGGTGAACCAAATTTAAAATATCCTGATTTTGATCGTGATTTTGTCATTTATGCTGATGCCAGTGCAAAATCAGTTGGGGCGTCACTAAATCAAGAGTATGGTGGAATACACTTGCCTGTCGAATATGCAAGCAGATCATTAACATCGGCAGAACAAAAACGTCCTGTGGTGGAACGTGAATTAATAGCAATTCATTTTGCAATTCAACAGCTATATATATATATATATATATATATATATATATATATATATATATATATATATATATATAATATATAATATATATATAAAACATTTTGCTCGACAATATGCTTATTCGAGATCAGCAAAAGATAAAAATAGTAGACTCAACAAAATTAGAATGGATTTAGCGGATTATAGTTATACAGTGGTGTACATCCCTGGAAATAAAAATGTAGTAGCGGATTGGATTGGATTGGAAATAACATCGAAACAATTAGGAGAATTAGCCGAAAAAGTAGAGCAAGTTAATGTGGTAACAAGAACTGGAGTAAGAAGACAAGTACAAGAAGAACAAGAAATTGAATTACAAGCAGCAGAAAATAATGGAAATATAGAAGTTATGAATAAACTGGTACCAGAAGAACAAAAAAAAAAATGAATAAAATTGAAGAGAATATGAAAATAATAGAAGTTTTTAATTCATATGAAATAATAAAAATGCATAGTGTACGAACTGATAATTATGAAAATTATGTTGATATCAAGTTGATGTATAAAAAGAAAAACATCGATCATCAAAGAGTTCAGTTTTCTAATGTATTTGGTTGGTTCTTTGCCAATCATGGAAGAAGGTTCTAAATATGCGTTCAGTGCGAACTATCGAAGTATCTAATTGCAGTCGCGATTAAAGGCAAAACAACTCTTACAGTGACGAAATCTTTGGCGAAAACATTATTTTAGTGTAAGGTAATGAAATTAATGGATATTACACATAAGAAGGCCACTCCATACCATCATCAAACGTTAAGATCGAATGAAAAATTTCATTTAGCGTTAGTGATATTTTTTAGGAATTTCTTAAAAGTTAGTGATTGGCACACTTTAGTAATTTTTGTTTTGTTTGTAATAGATTACCACATGTAGTGACAAATATTGCTCCATATACGTTATTGTTCATAAAAGTCCTCGTCAATCAATAGAATTAGGGTCAGTGGTGTATGAACCAATTTAAAATTTTGATAAGTACGCTATGGACATGAAATGTACGATTAGCTATTGTCGCGAAAAGGCATTCGAACTATTAAAAGTCGAAAAACGGGAAATAAAGTGTGATTAAGATGTAAAACCTTTAGACATACAAGTAGGACAAAAAGTTATACTAACAAGAGAGAATAGAAAAAATAAACACTTTATATTGGTTCGTTTGAAGTTTATGAAATAAACAGCCCAAATTGTAGAATCGTTGACAGAATAGGAAGGTCAATGGTAGTTCATAAAGATAGACTATATAATTTTTATAAATAAAGTGTCAATTAGGTTAGTGTAATTATGGAATGAATTTAGAGTTTCGACAGTGAAAATGACTTTAAGAATGTAATTACATAAAACATTTGAACTTTTTTTGGTATGTATTTATTTCTTTTAAGTGTTATATACATCATATTATTTATTCTTTATGTTTACGTTTAGTATGTACTAATATTTATACATACAGTTAGCTTCTATTGGATTTTTCTTTATGAAAAGAAAAATTTGTAAACAACAATTTTTTTTCCACCAGGAAGGGAGATGATGTGCCCTTAATTAGAATTATACATCGTAATAGTATTTATTGCAATCCAATTACTAAGCAGTATGTAGTAAACATTAAATGGTGTCTCCTAATTAGGTAAATGCAACCAGTAGTAACGAAATATCATACATTTAAAAGATATAAAGGAGTGTTAGTTACCTAAGTTAAAAAGTTAGTCATTATTAATCATTAGTAGTACATTAAGCTAAATACATATAAGTGTTAACTAACAAACATTAGTTCTGTATGAATTATTTAATTCATTATACACCAACTTCCAAGTGCAACCCTACAGGACCAAGGTTGCCACAACACCTTTGTGAACGTCATCTATATATCTCTTAGTTTCGGAGATGCAGAGTGTTAAAGTTTTTTAAATTTGGGAGTTCTTTTTTTAATAATTCAAAAACTGTTGAAGATACTTGCTTGAAATTTTAGGAGTGGCTATTCTTTCTAAGCCTTTATTGTTTCGCGAAGAGCCAAATTTTTCACCTAAACTATGTTAAGCAACTGCTACCTGCAGGTAATTTAACGATTTTTTGAAATTAAGTTTGATTTAGAAGACAAAAGGTATATTTGAATTCTTTGCGTACATCGTTTACTTTTCGAGTCAAATAGTTGTTTCTACTTTATAGGAATAATCAATGTATTAATTGAAAACTAGCCGTTCCTACAAATTATTATTTTTCCTGGGCGATGGATAGGTCGTTTGGGAAACAATGTCACTGCCCAAGGAAATATTGGAGGAAGTCCGGCGGCCTGGCCGCCAAAGATCACCGGACCTCACACTTTCAGATTTTTATGTGTGGGGAGACAATGTTTATGCCACGATAGTGACAACGCGAGAGAAGCTTATTGAACGTATCCAACTCGCTTGCACAGATATGAGAAGAAATAATTATCATGAAGTATCTGCCGTTATCAATTCCATTATTCTGAGGTGTCGTAAATGTATTCAAGTTAATCGACTCCAATTACATAACATTGTTAGATACGCACTATTTTATTTTCCGGTAATAAATTTAATCTCTGTATGTTTGAGTTTTTCATAAACAATTGTGCAATAAACCTTGTTCATGGTATAATGATTTTTACTCGAAAAGTAAACGTTGTACGAAAATATTTAAAGGTATCATTTCTCCTCTAACTCAAACTTAACTTCAAATGATCATAAAAGAACAGTGGCGTAACATAGTTTAGGTGAAAAATTTGGCTCTCCTACTCTATTACGAGGCCAGTGGAGGCAGTATCAAGGACAGATTTTGCGAAACAACAAATACTTAGAAAGAAAAACCACTCCTAGAATTTGAAGTCAGAATTTTCAACAGTTTTTGAATTATTAAAAAGAAGTTCTAGAATTTTAACACCTTGTATCTCCGAAACTAACCGAGATAATGTTCATAAAACGTTTTCTACTTAATTTAAGCACCTGTAGGACCTCTTAAAGTTTGAAAGGTAAACCTCAGACCACCCTGTATATAAAAATGGATTCGCCTGTTTGTAACCCCTAACCGACCACACCGTGCGACAAATAGACCTCATATATAGAACGTAGGTTCGTCTTGATCACCATTGGGTTTATGGATATTGACCATCCCAATAGGAGGCTTTGGTGCCAAATATTCTATTCTCTATTTGTGGCCCGATTAAGTTCATATTCGGAATATGTTATTTATGCGACACAGATCATTGCACAAAACCTATTTTATTGGTAAGCATAGAAATCTGAATTGCAGGACAAGGTCTGTTGGTCGCCTAGTGCATTATATGTATTTAATTTAATTATTTGAGCTATTGTAATATTAACGTACAAAATAATAAGCGTTTATTTTTCGAAAATATGTACCTATTTGGAAAGGATGGCAATGTTATGCACGATGAAAATTACTAAAATAGCTAAAAAAGTGATGAATAAACTTAAAAGAAACAAGAAAATAGCATATATCACTTTTTAAAGAGAAAATGCAAACGTAACTAAAATCAGCGTACACACACACACACACACACACACACACACACACACACACACACACACACACACACACACACACACACACACACACACACACACACAACATATATATATATATATATATATATATATATATATATATATATATATATATATATATTATAGACGAATTTAATATGCTATTTTGTCGTCGAACTAGCCACTTTGAGAGACAATTTAAATGAAATAGTAATTTCAGATCGTTACAAAAAAAACATCATTTCACAGGAGTTCCTATACGGTCCTATTATAGTTGTGCATTATAAGTGCCATTTATTTTTTGTAAATATACAAATTTTGCAAAAATGGAAGAAATCCTTAAAAAATCAGAAGAAGGTGAGTTGAGTATTATACCTAAATGTCCAAAACCATTTATAAGAAAGAGTTAGACATATTTATTGAGTGGATGCGCAAGAATAATGCGGAAACTGTTACAGAGGTTTTGCTTGCGTATTTCCTTGATCAAGTAAGTTCATTACATAATTTATTATCATCATTCATTGTATCTATCTTATTATTCGAAAAACTACAAATCGTCTTCATTATGGTACATGTACTCCAAATTAAAATATATGTTACGTCTCAAAAAGGATGTGGACATCAGCAAGTTTTCAAAACTTTTGGAATTTTTGAAAAACTGTTCTGTTGGGTACATACCAAAGAAGTCATTAGTGTTTTCAGCACTTACTTAATTTTTTTCTTAAAGTACCCAACGACAAATACTTATGAGGGTAAATTTTTACATTTAAGATTATTCTTAATAAATATGATTACATTTTAAGCAGTTGCAGTATTTGGTATGTTTGAATAGTACAATCTGTGTGTTGGGGATTTTAAAGAAGAAGGTTCTGCCTTTGTAGTTTATATTATAGATACCAAACCACATAGAGCCAGGGTTTTTACCATATTAAATGATGACAGTAGAGTAGACTATATTGACCTCATTAAGAAGTACATGAGTTTGAGACCGAAGCATGTGAAGATTCAAAAGTTTTTTTATTCTACAAAGGGTGTAAATGGACCTGTAATCCTATTAGCATTAACACATTTGGTTAGATTCCTCGACAGATTGCAATGTATTAGATATTCCCAATATAACAGGTGGTAGGCATGTATACTCCATGCCAGCCGGGGAGGTACCACCACCCTTATCATGGGCTCCTTAATATTGGTTCTCCGATTTTCTGAGCTCGGTAGGGGCTGCCGGTTACCTTTTCCATCATCCTTAATCTATTCTCATACTTATTCTTCCTTCTCGCCCTCACTGTCTTCCTATCGGATTAAACGTCCTAAATTAAAAAATAAGATGGCTGTGGTTTCTAGGGTTATAAATTCCGGACGTAAAATCCTGCCCCATTCGGATGTCCGGGAGGGCAGGGCCCGAGCGACCTCGGTCATCGAAAGTATCAACTTTATGATTCACTACTGCAACATCCGAGGTATCAGGTTTAATCTTAATGCTATTCACCAACATCTTGAACAATTACAACCTGATATTTTGTTTCTATCTGAAACACAAGTCTCCTCTGAAAGCTCCGAGTCACCCGACTTGCAATTTCCTCAATACCACCTTCACTCTAACTTTCGATATAAAGGAGGCGTATGTACCTACATCAAGGGCAGAATTGCTTGCAAGAGGGTTTCTTCCTTAGAAAATAAAAATTTTGACGTGATTTGGTTTAAACATTCTGGTCCTAATTTTATGAAATTCTACTGTTGCATTTATAGGTCTCCTAATGACAGCAGCTTTCAAGACTTCTTCGATTACCTTAGTATGAAAGTTGACTATCTCCTGTCTCAGTTTCCTTCTTGCGATATCTCATTTGTAGGCGATTTCAATGTTCATAACTCTAATTGGCTTCAGTTTTCATCTACTACAAATCCCGCTGGTCATAGTGCAGAAACATTTGCTATTTAATGTGATCTCACACAAATGATTTCTGAACCCACAAGAATCCCTGATAACCCTAACCATCTTCTAGATCTCTTTCTTACATCAAACCCTCTTGCTTATAAAACTTCCGTTCTTTCGCCTTTAGGTCTTTCCGACCATTGTCTAATAAAAATCATTTCTACTGTACCTAATTCCACTGTTGTTCGCAAAACCGATAGAAACTTGTGGTGTTTTAAGTCAGCTCGATGGAGTGATTTACGGGATTTCTTTGCAACCTTTCCATGGCGTGAATATCGTTTTAAGTCGTCCTCTTCTTCGGACATCGCTCTTTCAGTATCTGAAGTCATCCTCATGGGAATGGAGTTATACATTCCCAAAAAATAGTACCGTATAGGTCATTCAGGTTCCCAACCCTGGTTCAATAAGGCTTGTGCTGATGCAATATCTTTAAAAAATAAACGTTACATTAAATGGAAATCTAATAAATCGGTCGACAGTCATGTGGAATACGTTGGTGCTAGAAATATCTGCAAAAGTGTCATCACTAAAACTAAAAAGTTGTTCGAACAACGAAAATGCAATGAACTAGCTACATCTCCTTTAGGCAGTCGTAAATTTTGGTCTTTAGCTAAAGCCATTAGTAAAAACTTTGGAACATCTTCATTTCCCCCCCTGACGTCTATTGACGGATCGGTATTCGCTGATTCTGTAGACAAAGCCAACGTTTTTGTGGATTTGTTTGCATCAAACTCGTGTCTCAATGATTCTGGAAAAGATGTGCCCCTAGTCAACTCTTCTTCATACGCTCTTGGAATCGATCATCAGTAGGCTTGATCTCAATAAGGCGACTGGCCCAGACGGTATCCCAGCTATTGTCTTAAAGAAATGTTCTCCCAAACTAGTACCAGCCCTATCTAAGCTCTATACGATCTCTATGTCTTCTGGGAAATTCCCTTCATCATGGAAGTTAGCAAATGTTCAACCTATTCCCAAAAAAGGCGATAAGACCGATCCCTCAAATTACCAACCAATTGCCATCACTTCCATTTTGTCTAAAATCATGGAAAAAGCAATCAATCAGCAACTACTCGCGTTCCTTGAAACTAACAAACTCCTTAGTGACCACCAACATGGGTTTAGGCAAAGTCGTTCAACAGGCGATCTTCTTTCATATGTGACCCAAGTTTGGAACAATACACTAGAGCAGTCCGGTGAAACAGTTGTAGTTGCTTTAGATATCTCAAAGGCATTTGACCAAGTTTGGCATAAGTGTTTACTTGCCAAACTCACCTCGTTTGGGTTAAATGATATGCTCATCAACTGGGTTTCTACTTTCCTTGATAAAAGACGAATACGTGTCGTAGTTGATCACTTTTTTTCAAAAGAAGTTAGCATTAACGCGGGCGTACCACAGGGATCCGTTATAGCGCCTACACTTTTTGTACTGTACATAAATGACCTTATTTCTTCAACAACTGACCCCATCCATTGCTTTGCTGACGATAGCACTCTTCACTGTAGTTCATCTCAGTCTACTCATAGTGATAATCCACCTTCTATGTCAAATCAAGAAATTAAAGCTGAAATGGCAAATTCAATCAACAAAGACATTCAACGTATTCTCGAATGGGGAAGCAATAATCTAATTAAATTTAATGCTAACATAACTCAGTGTTGCCTTATGTCCGCCAAAAAAGATCGATCATTTCCTGTTGTAAGTATGAATGGCTCAGTTCTTAAGTTTTCAGACTCTATTACTCTGTTGGGTATGACTGTATCTTCAAATCTCTCATGGGTTGACCATCTTCTGTCAGCTACCAAAACAGCTGGTCGTAAAATAGACTTTTTGTGCAGATCTAAGCAGTACTTTACCTCTCGACAACTCCTTCTGCTGTATAAGGCCCAAATTCGGCTTCATCTGGAATATAATTCTCACCTCTGGGTTAGTGCTCCCCAATACGCTCTCGATATCGTTGATCGTATTCAAAAGAGAGCGATTAGGCTTATAAATGACCCGTCCTTAACTTCTCACATACAGTCCCTTGAGCACAGAAGGATGGTTTCAGTTCTATCTTTGTATTATCGTTATTACAACGGCTATTGTGCTGCTGAATTATTCTTTGATACCATCTCGGGCTATCTTTTCGAGAAACACTCGGTTCGCTCATTCACATCATCAGTATGCAGTACAAATCTCCACTTGTCGTACCAAACGGGCGCAATCCACATTTTTCTACATGGCTTCTAAACTCTGGAATGATCTCCCTAGTTCCTGTTTTCCTCTCACTTATGATATGAGAAAACTTAAGGTAGCTGTTCATAGGCATCTATTGACAATTCATTATCCCTCTATCCATCCTTCTAAGTGTTCCTGAGTGCTTTAGCACGATAGGCCTAATTTAGCCTGTTCAGGTCCACAATCATAAAAAAAAAAAAAAAAAATGCCGATCAATACACAGGACATTGATTTCGTAGAACTTCTGCCACAATCTCGGCAGACAGTGGAGCTAACATTAGAACTTTAAAACGGCATGGGGATTGGAAAAACGATGCTGTTTCTGAAGGATACGTGGCAGACTCCATCGAAAACAAGAAGAAAATTGCCAAAAGCTGAGGATCTAGTAGCGTACAATAAATGAGTATTCGAGAAATATCTATATCAACACCTTCAAGCAGTTCAAGCAAATGCCTTCTTGAAACATCTGGGGAATTTCAATTACCGGAAATTTCAATAGCTCCATTAATATTAACATCAGTAAACAATAAATTCTTAATATTACAATAATTACAGATCATGTTCTAACTGTAGTAATATAAATAAATAATTTGTTCAATTTCTTTGTATGTATTTCGTCGTTAAGCCGACTTTATGGCACAACATTACAGCACGCCTGCCACAAAGTGACAAATTCTTAACGACTTTGATATTAATAACCAAGGCATTCTAATGCTAGTCGACGACAAAAATTTATTATAATTATAATGAAACATCGTAAAATTTTAACAACGCGCGTTTACAAGAGACGTGAAAGGTTTTAACATCGCAAAGCAACTGAATCGTAAATTCAATCAAACCCCACAAGAAAATGACCATTTTAAAATTTCTTTCATTACACTTTCGTTTATTACGTAATATACTTTTCTTTCTTTAAGTATGCAAATGATATGTCACAAGCGAACAAAGTTGTTATCTACAGTTTGCTTAGGTTTAATAACTTCATCTAATTTCCTTACTAAACGTTGTAACATAAAATTGCTAACAAAAATATGGATTAACGTCGGTTTCCATGAAGGTAATCAGTTACATAAAATACCAAGTTCAAAGATATGGTCAAACATATTTAATTGTGAAATAATTATTTAAAAGTAGTGCAACACGAAACATTAATATTTCATAAGAAAGTAATATGTAAGATCAAACCGATAACAATTTAAGCTCACACTTACTCGATACTGACTTACCCATCCCAGCTTGTTCGTTCTCAATTTTAACTTAATTACAGCTCAACTGATTAACTTAAGATGTACACCTCTATAAATAGGGAAAATATGGTAAACAACCAACCGCAGAATTTTTTGAAGATAATACAAAACAAACAGTACACTATCCTCGTTTTCATTCTAAAGACGTTCATCTAAGGTTTACAAAGCCCTTATCATTATTTCTGTGTATCTTGTGTACGTATACGTTACAGGCCAAACCAAACTAGTTTATCTTAACGCAATTAGGATGAACTAGTTTAACCAGATTTTAATATTTAATATTTCAGGCCAAACTAGTTTATCTCAGAAGTCGAACAGCATAACTGGTTTAATTTTTTTCATGGTTTGAATTAAATCGCAACTTACAAGTATTTTAATGAGTTGTAGTCAAACAAATTAGAATACTAATAGAATTTGTTAAACATGAAATGATGTGTAATCTAAATTAACAGATTATATACTTGTGTAACGACTGACACGTTTTAAGCATTGTCCTCACTTCACTCCAAAACTGAATGTAATTTTTATATCATTATTGATCCATAATACCTGCACCTACCGTCACCTAACTTCTCTGATGTCTGGACATTTGGCTTCATAAATTCCCCAACACCACCTTTTTGGACTAGATTGTATTTCAAAACGGATATTTAGGTGGAAAAGCTGTAGTTACCGAAGTATTCCGCAGATTGGTAATATGCGCAAGTGAAATGAGGGTTACCTATAATAGCTCTCTGCAGAAATGAAAAACATCTTATCTGAAATGTGCTGTATGATAGTAACATAACCTATGTGCGAAACTATCTGTATATTAAGTTCTAAGCAGCAAGATAGTTGGCACGATGTGTCAACGGATATTACCGGTCTCAGTTCAATTCAGTATTATTGGGCAGATTACAATAACTTTTCTTTCAGGTGGAAAAGATGTAAATTAATGTAGGTGAACCTCGTTAAGCAAGATCCAACCACGCAGTAGAGAAAGTATTAAGCTACTGAAGTATACCGCAGGTCAGTAATTAAGTGTGACACAAAGTGTCAACGAATATTTCCGGTCTTAGTTCAATTCAGAACTATTTGACAGATTACAATAACTTTCACTTTAGGTGGAAAAGTTAAAAATTAATTTAAGTGAACTTCGTCAAACAGAATGCAACCACGCAGTAGGAAAAACTGAAGTTACCGAAATATACCGCAGGTCATTAGTAAGCCCGAGTGAAATCATGCTTTGCGATAGATAGCTCCCCGCATTTAAAATAGCTCTTAACGTAAGTAGAACGTTAATATAAAAACGTAAAACAACATCTACATCAAAGTACTTTACACAAGAAATTTAAACAAAGTGGCTATAATTTTAGACTACACAATACACGAGAGTTTAATGGAAGTAATCCTATGTATTATACGATCTACTCCACACTCACTAGTTTAACGGTGGCGGTTGTATTTTATACATTGTAACAACCTTTTTTTGTGGTTGTATTAAAAAATACGTTAATCTAAGATCATTAATTTATTTGGCGTAAAATTAGAGGAGTTTTTAATTATTTACATGTAAAATTGAGAAAGGCAACTTAAATTGCATTTCATAGAACATATATTTTGGGCGTAATATTACATAAATAGCTATAGTTCCCTTTCTTTTAAAAATTGGACTCCGATCATTGTATTTCGCGCAATGCGTGACAACTTCTTGAGGGGGGGGCACTTGCAGAAGCAATTCTGAAAGCCTCTATTTTTTTCTTCACTTGCTGCTGAATGTTAAAGCAGAAGTCATTGTTATAATGGTTTTTACTTAATTTTTATATTTGGTGCCATCAGAATTTTGGTGGTAAGTTATTTTTCAATTCATTATATTTAAAGCTTAAGCATTTGCTCTTTCCAGGCACTCACGTACACTTAAGTACACTCATTATAGTACTTATATTATTCCCTTATACTCACTTAAGGCAGTTATTTGCTTACTTACTTACTCATACTTATATTTATATTTTAAATGGCTCTTAAGTTACTTATTTACACAAGTTTCTCTTCATTCAAATAATTTCATCTTAAAATGCAATTTTAATTCAATGAAACATCAATAATACAATAAGTTTAGTGGATCGAAAATCCCTTCAAATACATAATTGATCGCGTTGTTACAAGATACGCAAGGAAGATGTAGAAACGCTTTCATACTGGTTGACCGTTCCGCATCCATAATTAAACACTGGAAGCTATCTATAAGAAAATCATTATACTGAGGTATTTATGTGGTAAATTTTATATTTTTTAAGCTTAGCTTTAAAACCTTTTCTTACCTCTCCTTAACCATCCATATATTGGGTAAATAAACTTAATTGCACATTGTTAATTTTTGATATTTATAGAAAATTATTATTGTTCATTATTTAGGTTTTGTTATTCCTTGACAAAGATAACATGGCGCTCGAGAATACATTTAATTATATATTTTTTTATAATTTTTTACATTGTTTTTTTATTAATTAGAGAAAGGAAAATAATTAAGCAAGTGAGAAACAAGCCGCATTTCATGTGTGTTAACAAGTCAATATAGTAGAACCCTCCCTATATTTAATCAACCGATTGTGGACGAGACGGCATATAATTAGTGGTGAAAGGTTAGTATTGCAATTTGTTTAAAATTTGTAGTTAGAGATTACATTTGGCGTTTAATCAATGTACAAATTACATCACCACTTTATTATTATTATTTTTATTATAACATATTAGCTAACATAGTCTTGATAACTTTGTAAACAGCGGATACAATAAAAGTAAGCTGGTTCGATTAATTCGTTCAGCTGGATTCGATCTAGGATGGTATTTTGGAGTATACCGAATGTTCATACGATAGCGAGAGCACAGGCTTGTTAATTCCTTGCTGCGAAATTGTCGAATTTTAAAAACAATGCTATCCTCTTATAGTAGCTCCAATCAACGTACTTGGGATGTGAATTTACCAAAGATCGGATGAGGCATTCACTCAGCGAAGCATGAAATTACTGGTTACTGGTATTTTGCCATCTGTGGACACAAACACATACTTTACGGTGACCTTTTTCTTGAACATCCTGACTCTGACTCTCCTCTCCTGAACTCTAGAAGGAATACTTTTCCGACACATTCCGACCAGTTCTACGACTCACTTCGTTTGGACATTCTAAAACGTATGAAACGCTCTACCAAACGCATACAACTTCGCTACAACTTTCGTCGTTGTCATGTTCGCTATAAAGAAGATGATCTAGTGTGGAAACGAAATTTCGTTCTCTCCGATGCATCTCGGCACTTCAATGACAAGCTCACACCGAAGTTTGTGGGTCCGCGTAGTGTCTCCTTGGCC
>JARFJB010000364.1:0-137187 GCA_036346205.1 Vesta saturnalis | reverse complement strand
TACAGGGTGTCCCAACGATAGAGTAAGTAAGTTTATGCTTAACTAGAATTATTGTGTAAATATTGTATGGACCATGGGTAGAGGTAAGAAGTGTGCATTTTTTAAAATATTGGAAGTTATACAGGGTGGCCAGAAAAGCAGGACGTGAAAAAGTATGATTTTTAAATAGAACATCCGTATTTGATTTTAGTTTTAATTCTACGTATCCATACAAACATATTTTGTCATACAAAAGATTGGCTGAAAGTTTTAGTTTTGAGATATTCGCGTTTAAAGATTATTATGGTCATTTTCGTGGGGTTGATGAATGGGCAATTGTTCCGTTATTTCACAATAAAAAAATTGATATTTCGTGTGAAAATGAGTGATATTATACTAACGTTTAGACCGAGTAGTATTTCTAATTTTCTCAACAGGGTGTTTGTTATAACCATTCAAATTTGAAAATTCTCAAATTAAAAAAATCAGTTTTTTTAATTGCATACCCTATATATTTTATTTCATTTTATTCGGGATTAAAAATCTATCATTTTTGTCAAATATATCCTATATCTATCTTTGATAGTTTTCGAGGAATTTCGATTTTTCTCACTAGCTACGTTACATCGATACTATAATATTATTGTGGATGTGGTAGCCATGGAAAACAATTGCGACGAAATAAAACAAACCACCTAAGCGAGAATATTAACAGTTTTATTAATGAGAAACAGTAATTCAATAATTATTCAACATTGCGTCTTAGTAAATGCTCAAATAGACGGCCTTCTTGCTGAATACATATTGAGCCTTTTTCTCATGTTCTGTCTCACTTCGGATAACATAAGAGGTCACTGTGCGACAAGCTTCGCGAATTCTATTTTTCATGTCCTCCCTTGTTGTAGGTTTAATAATATACACCGATCTTTTATGTATCCCCATAGGAAAAATCCAGTGGAGATTAATCGCATGACCTGGGTGGCCATAATATAAAGCCATTACGTCCTATCCATTTCTCCGGGTATTGCTGGTTCAAGAATTCTTACGTCCCGATAAAATCTGGAGGTGCACCATCCTGTTGCAACCACATATTTAGTCGTCCTTCTAAATTGATATCCTCAACACAGGCAATTCTTCACGTAAGAAATGCAAATAGCTGCGGCCCGTTAATGGATCATCAAAAAAATATGGACCGATAATTTGGTCATTAAGTATACCACACCACACATTTAGTGACCAATGATTTTGGTTTTGAACTTCTCGTAGCCAAAATGGATTATCAATGGCGTAATAGTGCATATTATGCCGATTTACAGCCCCATTGCTTTTAAACGTCGCCTCATCGGAAAACATTATGGAGCACAAAAAGTTGTTATTTAATTGCAGCCGTTGATTAATGATATTGCAGAATTCAATTCGTCTTCATACTTCAGCGTTGTTCGATTCACGTTTGATTTGGAGGTATCACATATCGTCGCTAATGTTCTAGAACCCACTTGGGGATTTTCTTGAATATTTAATAATATTTCAAGTTCTTTTTCTTCATTAGCTGCCCTTTTATTAACAACTTTACGTTTGAAGTATTTAACACTACCGCTAAAATCAAATCTATCCATCAAATTTTCCAAGCCAACAGTAGTAGGTATTCGACGTTCAGGATATTTCATTTTGTAGATTCGTTGTGCCAATAAAGGGTTTTTTTCAGCCTCGCCCAACATATATCATATCAATTAATTCATTTGTCGAATAATCCATAATTGATACAAGAATTGATAACAAGTTGAATGCAAAACGACAAATTTAATATGTGTTTATTTTGACAAGTAGGAAACCTTTGTATCTTAGTAACGCAATTATTATTTTCCATGGCTACCAAGATCCATGCAATGCAATGTTATCGAAAATAAAGTAGCTAGTGTGAAAAATCGAAATTCCTCGAAAACTATCAAAATAGATATAGGATATATTTGACAAAATGATAGATTTTTAATCCCGAATAAAATGAAATAAAATATATAGGGTGTGCAATTAAAAAACTGATTTTTTAATTTAAGAATTTTCAAATTTGAATGGTTATAACAAACACCCTGTTGAGAAAATTAGAAATACTACTCGGTCTAAACGTTAGTATAATATCACTCATTTTTCACACGAAATATCAATTTTTTATTGTGAAATAACGGAACAATTGCCCATTCATCAACCCCACGAAAATGACCATAATAATCTTTAAACGCGAATATCTCAAGAACTAAAACTTTCAGCCAATCTTTTGTATGACAAAATATGTTTGTATGGACACGTAGAATTAAAAACTAAAATCAAATACGGGTGTTCTATTTAAAAAATCATACTTTTTCACGTCCTGCTTTTCTGGCGCACCCTGTATAACTTCCAATATTTTAAAAAAATGCACACTTCTTACCTCTACCCCATGGTCCATACAATATTTACACAAATAATTCTAGTTAAGCATAAACTTACTTTACTCTATCGTTGGGACACCCTGTACATAACAGTGCCGTAGCGATGTAATTACCGGCCTGTGTTCACTAACTTACTAGCGGGCCTAACGCCCCAACTCATATGTGGGGAGGTGGTCTCAGCGTTTCACAATAATACAAAATAAGAAACATGTTAAATATAAACAAGCCCCAAGTAATACAAAATGTTACGACTTGGTGAAATTTCATACCTATACTTACTGTACATCTAAAACTATTTCTTTCTGTCTTTGGCGCTTGCAAATGTATCGATAAGTGCAGATATATCTAAAGAACGGGCTATTTGATCTTCTGTTGAGATAATCGCCAATGATGATAATATGATTTGAGCCATTGCATTTCTCAAATATGTTTTAATTAATTTAGTTTGGAAAAAGAACGTTCTGCAGACGCCACAGTCACGGGAATACTTAAATATAGAAAACAAGCCGTTGTTATTTCATTAAAACTGATAGGCGAATAGTTGGCAATAAGAACTCCTTAATGGACTGTATAGCTTTTAATTCTTTTAAAAAAAATTGACGAAAAGACAATAGTTGGTGAGGATATAAATCCGAGGTATCCTCATCATAAACTTCAAATATTTGCTTACCTAAAGTTAAGTTACCTAAAGCTAAATATTGTGGTGAAATAATTTTAAAATTATTTGCTATTAACTGTAAACCAGCTGATCTGGCAGATAATTGCTGTAAAATAATATCTAAGGTTTATAACATAAACTTGAACCCTAAATACATCTTCACAATATTCTAATTTAAAATTATTTTTTTCGTCAAACTGTCTTTTAGGTCTACCAATCCATTTACTTGAAAATGAGGTAATTACACCCATGTCCTCCAAGAGTATCCGCTTGACTTTTAATAGTATTAAAATCATTTCTTCATTTCAAAAGTTCATCTTTTGCCTTATTCAATAAGCTTCTAGCTTCATATATATATATATATATATATATATATATATATATATATATATATATATATATATATCCTTTAATATTCTGCAAATGTTTAGATACACCATCAATGCTAAATAAAATTTTTTATTCTATAACTTTTGTTTGTGAACTTCATCTATTTCTAATCGATTGCTTGAAGTTAGAATGATTGTAGCTAATGTTTTTAGAACATTAACGTATTTAAAACGTAAAGATTTAAGCGAAGCATGCCGTGATGACCAACGGGTTGGCATTAACTTTTTCAATGTTGTCTTCTTAGAGTGGCCCATAACTGACACAAGCAATGCCCATCGTTTAATGCTATGCGCGAAATATACAATTACATTTTTAACCGAATGGTTTAAAATTAAATTCAAACTAGTGCACAGTGAACATAATGAGCATTAGGAGCCAAGCTTAAGATTTTAGCTTGAACACCATTGCATATTCCACTCATATTTGCGGCCCCGTCATAATCTTGACCACGCAATTTTCTTAAATGTAAGCCATTTCTATCTGGCAACGATTCAGCAGTTTGGCTGGCAATACAAATAAACACCAGGAACAATTCATATATCTTTACTTCAACCGGTTTCTTGCTCTCGTCATAATAAATTTTTAAATATCTGACAACTAAACTCATTTGATCAGTTTTTGGAAATGTCCGGTGTAGTATCAACGATTATTGAATAAAAAAAGTGCTGATTTGATGTTTTAACAAGTTCATCTTTTACGGCATTGGCTAACAAATAAATTATTTCATTTTGCATTCCTGGAATTGAAGAATTGAATTACACATAGAACACTTGGATCGTTTGCATGCAGCTTCTCATTAGTACCTCTAAAATGCATTTTACAAAACGATAGGATAAGTGTTACGCCAATCACGCGAGATAAAATTTGCCGCTAAATTGATATTAGGCTGTGTAAAAGATTTTCTTGTTCTTCGTCTATTGTCTTATTAGTTTCCATTTGTCGTAGACAGTGCAGCAGAAGTTATGGTCGTTCTTTCCTTCATGGCTGTTTATAGCTTGTTGTAAATGTACCCAGTCACCAAAACTCTTCACTATAGAATCAGTTAATTTGGAAAAAACCAACACGGTTCATAATAACACTGATTTAGAATTTGTGAGTAGCAAATCCAGGTCCTTTCAGTTTTGTGTAAAAGTACGACAAAAATCCTCTGTTGATTATATCCTTCGGATAAGGTCCGGATGGACGGCAGGGGCCATTTTCAATAATGAACCATTTTTGCTGCGATCAATTTTCCCTGTTAGTGCTATAGTTGGTTAATTTTTCCACGACCACAGTACTAGATGATTCTGACCAAGTTATAATTAAAAAAATTATTATAAAACCATTTAAATATTGCATTCATTGCAACTTACCGTTCATCGCATGGCTCTGATAAATGGTTACTGTTATTTTGGTAATATCAAGGCTCTCATCCTTTATCATCATTTTTATTGAAATTTCAGTTTCTATAATAAAGTATAGTCATAGTAAAGGTAGGCAATCGTAAGTTTTCAGTTATTATAATTCGTTATTACAACACGTTTTTGTAATAATCGGCGTAATCGTACCGAATTATGAGAAATATGTTGCCGTAGTACCTACCACTTCGGATTACTTAAAACTTAAAAATAAGATACTTGCCACTAATTTCATGTCGCTTATCCTTCTCTTCACTTTCATTTACAGAAGTTTGTTCACAACTACCACTTGTACTAGTACTAGAAACAACGGCACTTAATTGAAGAAAATGTTTCATATTAGTGAGTTTTTGTATTTTTGGTATTCCATCGTAGATAGTGCCACGGATTGTAATGATCCTAAAATTCATCACCTATTAATTATCCAATCCTAGTACAGAAATTCCTATCAAAACTTCTTTCCTATTTATTTCCTTAAACTGAATGTAGTATTGTTTATAAATCCTATCAGTTTCCCACTACTTTTCCCTCTCCTAGTAAATATCCGCGCTCATCTTCACTCATCCTATTCTATTTCAATTCGAATTTAATTCAACTTGATCTAGAAACCCTAACCAGTAAATATCAAATTACCTGCCTGCTTATTGTAACCCGCCTGTCATTAATTCCATTGTAACCTGCCTGACATATTTCCTGATCTCTCGATATCCTAGTGCCAATTCAAAGTAATTCTCCAGAAACGCAAGTAGCTATTTGCTCTTTCTCGGTGTTTGTACCACGAGGAGTAGTAAGTAGTTACTCAGTAACGTGGTTCTACTACTGGTGGCTTCGGCCCCAAGAAGTAAGGCTACTTACGACGCCCCTTTCCTGTCTAACCCTAGTATCTGAGAAACAATCTCTAATCTGCCCTATCGGTGTACGTACCTCGAAGGATAGATAAAGATTGTTAATAGTATTGCTTTATTAATGGTGGTTTCAACCCCAATTATAAGGCAATCCTATACTGTGATATCCCTATAATTTTTCCTATTACGTTCGTATAAACCTGATCCCTATCTAACATCTGTTCAGTGTTACTACCACGAAGGGTGTATAGAAATCATTAGATATCCATTTAATCCAGATTCTCAATATAATACTCATACCGTTACCAGCTCAGTATAAATCATATCCCTATAATTTTCCGTATTACCCTCGTATAAACCTGATCCCTATCTAAAATCTGTTCGGTGTTACTACCACGAAGGGTGTATATAAATCAATAGATATCCATTTAATCCAGATTCTCAATATAATACTCATACCGTTAGCAGCTTAGTCTAAATCATATCCCTATAATTTTTCCTATTACCCTCGTATAAACCTGATCCCTATCTAACATCTGTTCAGTGTTACTACCACGAAGGGTGTATAGAAATAATTAGATATCAATTTGTCACCAGACACTTATCCGAATACCACTTACCCTCTTGAACACTTTTCCGAACTCCTACCACCTGGTATCGAAACCAAATTATCCACTCACATGGCCCTGTAATTTTAAGATAACACCCCAGGATAAACTTCACAAAAATTCTATTTAGTCTAACCCCAGTACTAATTATTAAACATAATTTAGTGCACCATATTTCCATTTTACCTGATTTACACAGTATATTAAAAACACCCAAATTCTACAACACTAACAAACAGATGATTATAACAATTGCAAATGTTAGTGTAGGTCAAGGGTTATACTAACCTGTTTAAATACCGCAACTTTCCCATCAATGTCAAAAAAATATATTTAATTGATTAAACATCCTCTAAGTCACACAGATTTCACCCCCATATTTGTAATCACCCACAAATTCATTATCGCAAAGAAACATAATAGAATCACTATCTTACCTGATTGAAGCTGTTATTCCTCTCTCATAAAAACCACTCGGTTCATTTATCTTCACCCCCACCAGTAACCCGACCAACAGTCATCATTGTAAATTAATTATTATTACACTTACTAAAAGAAAACCCGCGGAAAATAACAGAAACGTGCTTAATGACATTTGTTACAGTGCGACCAGGTGAAATCAAACCCGAAGCCAGACCCCGACGTCCAACTTAAACTACCGAACTGAGTTTAATTGTAGTTTAGAAACCAGAATAATTATTTGTTTTTTTAGTATTTAAAAGTATTATATTTTTGTTTTAATTCACAAATTATATTCTAAATACATTGTGTTACATTTTTCTAAATCCAGGCAACCCAACATACATTGGAGGGTTGAAAATTGCAAACTGAACCTCCCCTGTGATCCTGAGCTAGCAAACCAAAGCAATTAATATAACATTTATCGTACACTCGTTTAGGGTGTTACAGGCTTGCTGACGTTTACCAGACCATAGATCTATTAGTCTGGGTGAAAACACAACCACTTGTAGATCTTCGTGCTTTTACGTCTCCAGCGTAAAACCGATCAACTCTTCGCTGCTACCCCCACTGGCTCCAAACACAATACCATAGTCAATGGTATTCTGAAGATAACGAAAGATTTTCTTAACTGCTGTCCAGTGTGAAGAACCGTAGTTACTCACGTATTGACTAACTTGATTAACTGCATACTCGATATAGGGTACTAAATCTGGCTAAAAATAAGAGTGCACCTACCGCTTCTCTTACATGGTACAGTTACTACTTGATCCTTATCGGTGTTCAATCGTAAATCCAAATGATGACCTGGCTCTGCCGGTACTCTCGATGGGTTGCAGGTATCCATTTTATACTGGTCAAGAATTTTATTGGTATTCCCTGGTTAATTGTATAGAGCGATTATTACTGTTGCGTGAAATTGATGTACCCAAAAAATCCGATGCATTTCCTACAGAAATTTCTAACTGCGACTACCACATCTATAATCTTTTACGTGTCATTTCTCCAGGTAATTTACACCTTGGCCTTAAACTATTTTTATGAGGTTTGCCACCGGGTGTGAAAATTTTAAGTAAATTACGTCAGATCACTTTATTTCTGATGGTTCTTCGAAATTCTGGTTTTAAGGGTCAAAAGATTTAAAATGTTTTGTTGCCGAGGATTAATATATTGAGGATTGGAAGTAAAGTTTTTTTTGTTTATTGTCACTAATAATATTAATTAAAGATTTAATTACATTTCATTCACAGGTGGTGCTTGCGTTACAGCCAACGTAATGTTAGGGTAATTTTGTATAGATAGCAGTTATTCTCGTTATTTTAAGTTGAGAAATTCTCGTTAGTTGAAGTGAATACGTCTTCCAAGATTAAACTTTTGCTATTAATATTATAAAGCTTTATATTGTATTTCAGATTAGAATTTGTCGTATTGAATTTAAAATAAATTTCTCTGTTAGAATTTAATCAAAATCGTAAATAGAGTTTGGAGACAAACATGATATAAAATTCTAAATTGTGTTGTATTAAGTTTCTGATAACGACTATATAGGGGCTTAATTGAGAAATAGTGCCAGGAATCTTTCGAAATACACTATACCGATTCGTGTTTAGTTAAGAATCATCATTATAGGAGAACGCAATATTTATCTAAACTACACTGTGACCTAAGTGATGTTAAGTGCATGTGCACTGCTAGTTACTTGAAAAACTGGCAATGCAGTTTTTATGTGAAAGCGCGGGATTAAAAGAAAAATATGACGTAATTTTTCGGTTTCTTCCACCAAGGTGTCTTCGTTTTTAGCGCGGTTGATAATTGAATGTAATGAGTAATTTGATAGATTATTGATATTAAAATTTAATATGGCGAAACTGAGGGATTTTAGAGTGTTTATTCAGTCATAATCTGGTTTCGTTTGAACGCAGTTGTGGCAAAAGGTAGTGGCACAAAATTCGCCGATGACGTACCCGGACCTTACGAACGTATCGTGTGCAGTGCGTCCATTTCGCCTTTGTGCGGTTTTTGTTGGAAAGGAAAGAAGGAAGGGGAACTTTATGTGGATTTATCGTGGTGAACAAGACCTTCTTATAGTTTCCGAAATTAGGATAGTGTTTTCGACAAACGCTTCTTGATTGGGGGAATTTTAGATCGCTTTTGCGAATTGAATATATTTTTTATTGTGCATGCCGATCCCTATTTCCAGGTTTTTGTCCACTATCAGCCTTTCAGATTTGCGCAGTGGCGATATCGTAACCAATGAGGTTAGCCATTGCGATTTGTTCGTAAATTAAGAACATAGGTATTTTTTAATACTTGCAGGGTCTCTGTGAGACTAAGGGCTTTTTTAATTGCCAATAAGTATTTCTCAATACTGCCATACAATATTGACAAAACGTGCGGGGAGTTTTTCAATAAGCAATATATCCGCTTACCGGCGTGCCTAGCGGAGGCAAGCAGCTCCCAGTGGTTTACCTCGGGCAACTAGGAGAGGCATCCTGGCCCCTTGAGCAAGGGTTATAAGTATAAGTTTCGTCTCCAGGCTAATAAATGACGCTAGAAGGATAGGCACGGTTCTTTACTCCACCCGGGTGCTCTCCAGGTCGGAGCCGTCGCCTGCGGGGGCGGCATGTGCCCCAGGGGTTGGTATCCTCTCCCCTCTTCTAGTCAACTTGTGGCGTTAAAGATTTTTAAACTGTTTTACAACCAATTTTAATTTGTCTGTTCCTTTCCGTACATTCATAGTTTTACCAAATATCTATTTTACTTTTATTGACTCCTGTATATTTTATTTTATATCTACATTGTTATTTTTAGCCTAACTCTAAGCTTAGTTTAAGTTTTATATATACACCGGATTAAACAAATACTCATATGAGTGTGAATAGTATGGACATTGACGTTACCTCCACACCTCCACTAAATTTAAGCATGGACGGCGAGAGGGGATTTAAACCAAGGTCATCACTTGGGCGATCCCCTTCTTCAGCGTATACGCCTAAAGATCTAGCTGAGAAAGCGCAGACAAACAAAACGGAACAAATAACCCTAACAGGGGAAAAAATTATTCGAAAAACGCAAACCGTTTCCAAAGACATGCCATTTGCCGCACAGCCAGCGGCTAAGAGAGCAAGGGAGGAACGTCTGGACACTGACTTAGACAAAAACGAACTGAAGGACCTACTCGTTAGCGACCCCAAGACACTCTTGACGAAAGTTTCGAGCTTCATAGATAACATCAAAGCCGCGACGCAAAGGGAGGCTAACGGTAAAACTAGTTTCACCAAATCTTGACCAGATAAGTAAAGTTATGGTTGCGTTTAGCACTATGGTGTATGAGGGAAACCAAAGGTCGTTAATTATCTCAAACGAGCTCACGGTGTTAAAGAGTACTGGAACCGAGCCAGCCCTAAAACCAAAAATGTTTAGCTCCGGGGAACAAACATTGAGTACGCCCATACAGTCCTACAAACACCCAGGGCTATACATGCACCGATTTCGTATGCACAAGCCGCCAAAAAGGTTCTAGCCGAGACCCCTAAAAACGGGCCAAAAAAAGAGATGCATACAATGCAAGTGCAACTGAAGGGGATCGAGGACTTTGCTAAAGCTCTCAAAAATATACGCAAACGCATTTCGAGTAAAGAAATAGGAGGCGCATTCTATACTGTACGTAAAATAGCCAAGGGTAAGATAGTCATAGAGTACGAGTGCGGATCTCAAAAGGCCTCTTTACAAAATAAGCTCGATACATTTAAAGACAAGTACGATGCGAAAGAGTTAGGTGTCTCCTATCCTAGGGTCCTGCTCACAGGGGTAGAGACAGGATATAATGATAATATGCTAATTGAGGGGCTTATAAGCCAAAACGAGGGGGTGCTCAAGGAAACGGATGTAAATAATTATCGGCAGACGCACATGTAGAAATCCTAACAGGCAAAACTGGATAGTCGAATTAAAGCCAGGGTTATTTAATATGGTGACCAAGCAAGGCTACCTAAACTTAGATCTTGTACGAATTCGGGTCCAGGAACATTTACACGTAATCGGGTGCTTTAAATGCAATGGGTACGGGCACACACAGACGAGCTGTACGCACAAAACAGACACGTGCGGTAAATGCGCGGGCAATCATAGACTTACGAACTGCGACTCGGTTATAACCAACTGCATTAACTGCAAAAGACTTAATAACAATGACACAAACCACGCGGCTTTTGACGGGAACTGCCCAGTATACCAAAGACGACTCAAATTAATAATTAACCGTACTGACTATGGATTATAGGCCCAACAGAGTAAGGGAAAAAATTATTCGAAAAACGCAAACCGTTTCCAAAGACATGCCATTTGCCGCACAGCCAGCGGCTAAGAGAGCAAGGGAGGAACGTCTGGACACTGACTTAGACAAAAACGAACTGAAGGACCTACTCGTTAGCGACCCCAAGACACTCTTGACGAAAGTTTCGAGCTTCATAGATAACATCAAAGCCGCGACGCAAAGGGAGGCTAACGGTAAAACTAGTTTCACCAAATCTTGACCAGATAAGTAAAGTTATGGTTGCGTTTAGCACTATGGTGTATGAGGGAAACCAAAGGTCGTTAATTATCTCAAACGAGCTTACGGTGTTAAAGAGTACTGGAACCGAGCCAGCCCTAAAACCAAAATGTTTAGCTGGGAACAAACATTGAGTACGCCCATACAGTCCTACAAACACCCAGGGCTATACATGCACCGATTTCGTATGCACAAGCCGCCAAAAAGGTTCTAGCCGAGACCCCTAAAAACGGGCCAAAAAAAGAGATGCATACAATGCAAGTGCAACTGAAGGGGATCGAGGACTTTGCGAAAGCTCTCAAAAATATACGCAAACGCATTTCGAGTAAAGAAATAGGAGGCGCATTCTATACTGTACGTAAAATAGCCAAGGGTAAGATAGTCATAGAGTACGAGTGCGGATCTCAAAAGGCCTCTTTACAAAATAAGCTCGATACATTTAAAGACAAGTACGATGCGAAAGAGTTAGGTGTCTCCTATCCTAGGGTCCTGCTCACAGGGTAGAGACAGGATATAATGATAATATGCTAATTGAGGGGCTTATAAGCCAAAACGAGGGGGTGCTCAAGGAAAGGATGTAAATAATTATCGGCAGACGCACATGTAGAAATCTAACAGGCAAAACTGGATAGTCGAATTAAAGCCAGGGTTATTTAATATGGTGACCAAGCAAGGCTACCTAAACTTAGATCTTGTACGAATTCGGGTCCAGGAACATTTACACGTAATCGGGTGCTTTAAATGCAATGGGTACGGGCACACACAGACGAGCTGTACGCACAAAACAGACACGTGCGGTAAATGCGCGGGCAATCATAGACTTACGAACTGCGACTCGGTTATAACCAACTGCATTAACTGCAAAAGACTTAATAACAATGACACAAACCACGCGGCTTTTGACGGGAACTGCCCAGTATACCAAAGACGACTCAAATTAATAATTAACCGTACTGACTATGGATTATAGGCCCAACAGAGTAAGTACTACTGACAAAATTAATAATTTCGCCCAAATCAACTTAGGGAAAGGTAAAGCAGCTACTTTAGAATTAGGTAAAACGCTACAGGAAACACGGGTCAATTTTGTACTAATACAAGAGCCAAGTCCTAACATAAATATACTCCAAAATTGTGCCAAATTTGAAATAAGTGGCTCTACAGCGCCAATTTTGGTGGCTCGAGGGATTGAAGCTATATTGCTCACTGAGCACTCCAGCAAAAATATTACAATAATAAAAACTGAAACAGCTGAGGGTAGTATCATTATAATAAACGCATATATTGAACCACTCAGAGCGTGTGACACTGACATAGACCTGATCGAAAGAGTACTAAACAAACATGAAAAGGTCATAATAGCAGGCGACTTTAACGCCAAACACCCTGCATGGGGCGGGGACACGAGCAACACCAAGGGGGAACAATTACATGACCTTATTAACGCCCATAGGCTGCTAATAGCAAATGACCCGTATAGCCCACCGACGTTCCAAACGGCAAACGGCATCTCATGGATAGATGTAACTCTATACAGAGACGTCGAGGTCGTAGACTGGGTAGTTCATGACGCAGACTCACTTAGTGGCCATAAGCTCATTCGCTTTTCGCTACGGGAATCATTCATTCAAGAACTGCCACCTAAACGGTTCAAACACACTAAAGCTGATTGGACCAAATTTGAGCGACTCGCTAAACAACACTTCAAATTAGACGTACTCGACAACATACGTAACGACCAAGATGCCGAAAGGGTGGCTGAATGAACACAGCACACTTGCATTAACATTAGCAAATCGAGTATGCCCTATATAAGGTCCCGATATCCCTGCGGGCAGAATACCCCATGGTGGTCTCCCGATCTCGGTAAAATTAGGGAACTAGTATGGAAAGCCCGTAAGTCCTGCCAAAACGAACGAGACTCGGTAGTAAGGGGGGAGAAACTACAACAATATAAAAATAAACGTAACGAATATAAAAACAAACTTAAGATATCGAAAGACAGCGCATTTAAGGACTTCTGTGCTAACCACGGCTCTCAAAACCCGTGGGGAGTATTTTATAAAATCCTAGCTAACAGTAGTGACACAAACGTAAACAAGACAGTACAGGACAACAACACAGGGACCTGGACCACATCCGAACAAGACAACGAAATAGGTCTCATGAAACAATACTTCCTCAACGACGACGCAACACAAGACACAGACTTACACAAAACGATTAGGGAAAACGTAAAAGAACTACCCCAAAGTAACGCTTTTGACCCATTATTTACGAAAACAGAATTAGATGAGGTGCTATACAAGGGCAACGAACGTAAAGCACCCGGTCTAGATGGGCTCACGAAAATTATAATAAAGAAACTTATGCAATATACGCATGAGCAGTGGCTACGTCTCTATAATATCCTATACACGACAGGGGTCTTTCCAAAGGTATGGAAAGAGGCCAAGATAGTGTGGTTATCCAAACCTAACACGGCCAATCGCCGCCCAATAAACCTATTACCAATACTGGGCAAAATATGTGGCAAAAAACAGATTGTATCATTACTTAGAGAGACACGGCCTCATCGACGAAGACCAGTATGGCTTCCGGGAGTCAAGGTCAACCGTTGATGCAATTGATGCGGTGGTACGTCACATAAAATCGAATAAGTAAAGAGGGAAACATAGCGCGTTGATCACGCTCGACCTTCCAAATGCCTTCTACCTAGCGTGGCACCCTGACATAATGCGCGCACTAATAGCGTTAAATGTTCGCAGCAACCTAGCCAAAACTATTTAAAACTTTCTAACAAATAGAACTATTCACCTTGAATCTGGTAAGGTAAATACAGATAGAGGATGCCCGCAAGGCTCGTGTCTTGGGCTACTATTGTGGTTGGTAATACGCTCTTAATAAAATAGTTTATATATTTATCCCGGCCGCAGGTACAATCAAACCACCGAGACTAAAAATGCACACTTAGATACCTTGGCGTAAAGTTACATCCCAAATTCTCGTATACGGACCACATAAAGGTAAAATATCGAACAATCTCCGTTTGATACAAGGATTTACCCTCCAAAGAAATACATTAACCGCAGCAAGCACGAACAAATACTCGCTTTTTGGCAGCACAAGTGGCTCAATAATACGACGGGCAGGTTCCTCTATGAACACATGAAATATGTCTCCTTTCAAAGATTACAATTAACAAAAGAATCAGTGTGGCTGCTAACGGGACACGGCCCATTCAATCACTACTACAAACGTTTCAAAGTCAGGTCAGTGAAGGACAAATGTCCATGCGGTGGGCTAAGCTCTCCTGAGCATGTTTTATACAAGTATAACCACCCGCAAAGAGTGACACAATTGACCAAACTATGTAATAAGACGGGTACACTACACCCCGAACCCCAATTCAGATAAACCATAAAAATTCAAACACCATAAATGCCCTAAATGAATTGGCGGCCGGATTTATACTAGAGGAGAAACCTAATCTGTATACTGTGATATTTTCTACTTCAGAGACTATGTATTTTATCTGTTTACACGCATTTTAACTTAATTATTTTATTAATTTATTTATGTGCCGTATTTTAACCCGTTTTGTTTGTTTGGGAGTTTTAAACTTATTTATTTCACGTATTTTATTTATCTACACGTGCTTTAATTTATTTATTTTATTAATTTATTTTATTTACATCATTTTAACTCGTTTTGTTTGTTTCAGGATTATTAATTTATTTATTTACAGCATTTTAGCCCGTTTCGTTTGTTTCAGAGTTTTAAACTTATTTGTTTCACGTATTTTATCTGTCTACACGTACTTTAATTAATTTATTTTATTTTATTAGTTTATTTTTTTTACAGCATTTTAACTCGTTTTGCTTGTTTCAGAGATTGTCCATTTACACCATTTTAATATGTTTTACTTCGTTACAGATACCTACGTTAACTACAATTAACTTTAACTTTCTTAAACAAAAGACAAACTGCGCAAACCTGACCACGGTGCAGAGATTGCTCATTATTCACTGGAAGGTATTTATCGTCTCAAATTAGAGGCATAACACATTTATATATATATATATATATATATATATATATATATATATATATATATATATATATAATTCGACTTCACTATACATTTTCATACTTGTATATTTATTTATGTGTACGCACCCGTCATGTCCCATCCCCCGTACGTGTACACGTATTACAAGTCCCAACATCCCAAATGTTAAATGTTGCATGCTGTAACTAACATACTCAATCAGCTTAAAATTAATAGGCGTAGAAGTAAGGCTAATGAAAGCCGACCAAGACATTGCTATTTAAAAATTAATTAAAGAAAGACCTGGAAGTTTTATTGTACTAAAAGAGGACATGACGTCCCCCGCCAATTTTTAGGAGTGCGGAGGTGGGATGGGTTCTCTAGACTGAGTTTCGCTGGATAGGAGGTGGAATAGCCTAAAGCCTTCGGGCGGGTAGGCGAGGTCTCGGCCTCATGCATACATACTATCAGCCTTTAACAGACCAAGTCTCACTGTACATAAATATGCAAATACCTACGTTAATTATAAACAGGCTCCTAAATAAAGCGACCGATTTAATTCAATATTGTGTAAATATTACCGTGTGTAAAAGATTTGTGTGCATATACTTTAAAACCTCGTTATTTAGTCAATTAAAAACGCTACGTTATTGAATTGGCTATCGGGGACTTACTACATTTGGTTGCCGCTTATAGGTAATTGAATCTTCCTGTCGAGAACATCGCTAAGGAAACCGTTCATGTCCAGATGATTTCGCTGTAGCCTGGAGGAGAAAGTTAAAATCATATTTCTAGAAGGTAATCTAACTTTGTATGTTTATGGTGCGTGTGCTTATTTTACAATTAACAGTGTTTTGTGAAATTATATGGAAGTATGCAGGTGAACGTAGTCGTCTTTGTTGAAGTGTTAGTCCATTGATGTTATTTTAATTAAGTTTGAGCAACTACTTTTCTGTACGTTTTTAATATTTATAGTAGATTGAATGTACTTCAGATTTATGTGTATAAAAATTTCACGTAGAATTGGCAACGTCGAGGGAACAATTTGTTTTCGTAAATGTGTTGAAGTTTAAGAGTATTAGGTAACATTAGCTTAAAAATTAGTCTAAGGCTGGGGGTGTAACTTGCAAATTATAACCGATTGAGAAATAGTGGTAGTGTATTCTCCTCCTAACCCAAATGTTTAAGATAACCGACCACAAATTGGTCCGGCCTACGTTTGTGCACCTGTAGCGCCGATGTGTTCTACTTATGTTTATTGAATAAATGGATAATTCATTGAAGTTACTAGCATTACTTGTACTGATAGGATTTTAATGGATTATTAGCAATTCAGTAAATGAGCTAAATATTTAGCGTTGTTTTTTTATGTATTTAGTGTGTAAGTGTTGGGTGTAAATGTAACGTAAAATTAGGTTAAAGAAAGCCATTGAACCCCAACAGCTGATTTGCTTGCACACTTCATTATTATTTGAAGGCGTATGAATATATTGAGCTTTGTGTTAGAGCTAGAGTTCTCCCGGAGCACGACCGAAGTGCACCAGAATGTAGCTGACTTATCTACGTATTCACAGGTATATTCTTATCGATTTTGTTTAACAACAGACTGGCGCCCTTTACACGACTTTATCACGATTGCAACTCACTCTTATTGATGACTTTCGACAATACGACAAACAATTATTTTTAAATTCAGAAAGACGCCCACAGCCCTCTGTCCCACCGAGCTAGACCGGTGCGCTTTTTTAGGTACATATGTTAAGGCACGTGTTGCTATGCTTGTTATGACTTTTTGCGAAAATCACGGTAAATTGATGGACGCCAAAATCACAACTTTGGCGAGCTATAGCGTAAAAACTGTCCATTTCTCAACTTTCAGCCTTTGATTAGAACCATATAATCTACAACATATTACAAATTTGGCCAAATCCATAAAAAGCCATTTGCCATTTAAATGGTGCGGGGTCCTTTCTGATAAAAGTATCAAATGACTTTTATTTTTTGGTTTAGATTCTTCTGAAGAAAAATGCTATTTTGGGAAGGTAGAAATGGCGTTGTTGGAAACTAGTTATGATGAAGGATTTTTCTCTGTAATTTTTATAGAAATTTACTTTATACAAGTTACATACATACAGCGTAGTGCTCCACAATTAGTAAAAAAATATACCAAGTAATTTAGTTTTCGTTCCTACGGATACAAAGTTTCTTAACAAAAACTTCGCGTCCTGGCAGGAGGTGAGTAAAAATTTGCTTAACATTAGTACTTTTGCCATTGAATATTTAACTAAGTACATTCGTTGTACTTCACATTCAACTCGTATCTAAAACATTGGTTTCTCTAGGTTTTTATTTCTATTGGCTATTATCGTCATTGGTCTAGACAAGATACTGCTGTACCCGATTATGCATCTATACCTGGTCAGCGTTCTTCGGAATTATGGTATAACTTGGAAATGGTCTCGGATAACTAAGTCGAAGAAACATTCTGGCTGCTACTTCACATCGGATGATTCTCTCCCTAAGAACAAATAGTAATACATTCGGTGAAGTAACCATACGCAACCAACATCCTGGTGAGTTTCTTTTATTGTTATTCCTTCATGACGATGCTCTCGCTATATTGGTTGTAATTAACCTGCGACTCGTTACTACAACGATTCGCAGTTATAAATAGAGCACTGTTCCTTGAATTCGTGTGCGTGACTACTGTTTTGTTGGAACATTGAATGTTATATCTAACGAAGTTATGTACCTGTAACCGTAAATGTTTAGTCAAGAATTAGTGAAATTTACTAAGTTATACTCACACAAGTGCTAATTTCTTACAGCTTCCAATCTAGCTTAAATCTGTCGCTATTTTTCTGAATAACTTTGCATTTTCATAAAAATTGTAGTGTACTTACACAGCTGTTATATCTTTATACCTACTGTTTTAGGAAACAAACATATGTTTATAATCTGAACTTTGACACTTAAGTAGTTTAACGGTTGCTATACAGAGTGCTTCACGATATATATTAATAGTTGTACATTTATAGACTAGACTGCTTATGTAGGGTGACACATATCACCAGTTTATAGATTATTGACGTTAAATGGTTAATGCATGTTTATTTGTCTTAGTTATTATAGCGCTCCTAAGCAAACATGAAAACAGAACATATGCCAACTAACTTTAAAATATCGTGACTGCAAAACATCGTCCAATGACGTTTAGTATGTGCATTCTGTGACAAAAGTGATTGATAAGGCATTACTTCCTTATTGTCACTATTGCCGTCTTGTATAGTTTGATTTAGTTCATCTTCACCTGCATTTCTATTGTGTTGACGAAAAGTCGTCTTTTTTAAGACTGGGATTTTTAGTTTCGTTTGATAAAAACGGTATGTAATCTTTTTTAAAATATTTTGTTCAAACGTAACATCAAAATCGTTATGTGTCGTTTACATTTTATATGTTTTTAGATTTAATTTTTGGTAACATGTCGAAGAGAAATGTGCATTCAGAAGCAAGCAACATTATAAAAAATGTAGTGGAATTTTTCGATGAGCAGAAAGTCGCTGGCCAATCGATAAAGCTACGGAATTAGGCATTTACAAGTCGCATAAGGTAAGTTTTACTTTCTTAAGTTTATTTTTAAGCAATAATTATCATGTATGTATTCAGAAAAGAAATCGCAGCATCTGAGGGTGGGCTGTTAAAATCTCCTACAAAGAAACGAAGAACCGGTGGTTTGAATAAAATAATTTTAGATGATTGTGATTTGGACATCTTACGAAGTTCAAGAAGTTTACACGGTCGATAAAAAGTTCCTACACTGAACATTTAAGTTCCTAAGATGAAAGACAAAATCAATTACTCTGGTGGAGCAGATACGTTAAGAGATCACTTGTTATCTATTGGCTTCAAATACAAGAAATGACGCAATAAGTGAAAGCTTTTAATGTAGCGTAACGCCATTGTAGCATGGAGATCTCGTTATCTGCTACCAGAAAACAAAGCTTCTGGTGGAAATAAGAAGTCTGTTACATGCCTAGATGACACATATATACATCGAACGTACGGTGTTTCCAAGTGTTGGCAATCAGAAGAAGAAGCTGGAGTGTATAAAACCGACCGAGCTGGTCAACGACATACATTTGTTCACGCGGGTGGAGAGTATGGCTACGTAAAGAATAGGTTATTAATATTCAAATCAAAGACTAAATCGGGAGACTACCATGACGAAATTAACCATTTGCCACCAAACGGTTTTGTTTTGGCGCACCATATCATAGCGTTCAGATGAACAAGCCATCGAGTCAAGTAGCATGTAAAGCTACGAGAAGTAATGGAATATCTACTGCGAAAGGCCCAGTTAGTAATGTTGCTTAAAAGTAAAGTAGTTAGTTAGCCACGCAAAGTCTTATTACGTTGATGAGCTTTTAAAGAAACATGGACACAATGTTATGTTTACATCCATACCACTGCGATTTAAATCCGATAGAACTTATTTGGAGTTTAATGAAATACAAAGTTGCTATGAATAACATACGTCGGAGTGGTTCAGAAATTGAACAGTTAGTTCGAAATGCTTTCGAAGAAATAGGTGCTTTAGATTGGCAGAAGCATTGTAATCACGTTAAACATCTAGCTGAAGAAATATGGTAACAAGATGTATTAGTAGACGAAGTTCTCGAAGGTTTGTCATTTACGGTTAACACTGGATCTTCTGATGAAAGTGAAGACAGTAGTCAAGGACAGTGTTGGGTAAGATCCATTTATTTAGGATCTAGATACAGATCCAAACACATTTTTAAAAACTGATCTAGATAAAGATCCAAGATCCGTACGTAAAAATGGATCTAGATAAAGATCAAAGATCCTTGAAATGGGATCTAGATCTTTTATAAAGATCCGACATTCCCAAAATTGTTTCGAGATTTAATAAAACTAATAAAAATTAATTATTAATATTATCTTTAATTGCTAGTATTGCTACTGATGAGTAGTACTCCCATTCCCATGATCATTTTTCATGTAATACAAATATTAGTCCGTAAGGTTAAATTATTAAGAAAAATAATATATAAATATAACTTTTATAGGTTTTTATTGAAAACTTTAAAATTGATTTTTTTTTTGGCTCATAGCAGTTTGGTATATGACTGCTTTTGTGACAGAATGAAGATATATTAACCTTTTCTACACTGTATATGATAGAATATGAATATACCAAGTCGTTTACAGAATTAAATTTTTTTTTAAAAAGTGGTAATGTGTTAATGTTACCCATGGCAAGTCTAACATTGACACACTCATAAAAACAGCTAATATGTCAATATTTTGCATGTATGGTGTAACATTGACAAATGTCCTAGATATTTTTGTGGAAAATCATAGAAATAAAACAATAAATACTTAATTAAGAAACTTTATACTTAATTTTAGATAGTTATACACCTACGTATTATAATAAAGCCTAGTTAATCTTAGGAGGCGCTTTATAATTAGAAGGAAGAAAGTTGACATGAAAGTAATGCATTCCTTTAATATAAGGTTGCGCAGAACCATAGCGACATCATCTACAGATACCAGGCTTTGATCGCACATCAGGGTACACAAAATGTATTTTCTTTCTCAAAAAGTTGACCATAATTTCGCTGTCATTTACTTCCAACACTTGTCCAACATAGTGAATGCATTCTTCCTTTTCTACACAACAGTAGTAATACTACTGTACTTCTGATCCACTTTTGTCACTAGATTTGTCACCAGATCTAGAAAAGTCACCATAAAAGTCACTAGATTTCTAGGTTGGTAACATTGCCTATTTGAAGGTGCTAAGTGAAGGCCACGTTGTTGGTAACGGTCCCTGCTAAGGCCACGTGTTAGGTTGGTAACCCTGCTAAGTCAAGGTCAAAGGTAAAATAGAAGTTGCAAGGTAATCAAAATAGTATTCAAGGTCGAAAACTTACGGTGGTGTCATATTCTTATAGTATGCCGATCCTGAACCAGTTCAAGGTCACCCATGTAAATCTTATGGGGATTTATTTCAAGGTCAGTGAGTTTTCTCGTTATGCCAGAACGCGCTCCACGCATGTTTTGGCGATTTAAATTTCACTCGCCTCTGGTGGTGAAATCAAGCTTTTAGCTCAAGGTCGAACTTTAAGCGAGATTTAAAATGTAGTTGGTCAAGGTCAAAGCTAAAAATTGCAAGGTAATCATAAATCAAAATAGTTTTGAAGGTCAAAGGTTATTGACTTGCGGTGGTGTCATATAACATTTCTTAGAAATATAAAAAGGCTAAAAATAGAAGTTGCAAGGTAATCATAAATCTAAAAATAGTTTTAAAGGTCAAAGGTTATTGACCTATGGTGGTGTCATATTACATTTCTTAGAAATATAAAAAGGTCAAGGTGAAAAGCTAAAAATAGAAGTTGCAAGGTAATCATAAATCTAAAAATAGTTTTGAAGGTCAAAGGTTATTGACTTGCGGTGGTGTCATATAACATTTCTTAGAAATATAAAAAGGTCAAGGTGAAAAGCTAAAAATAGAAGTTGCAAGGTAATCATAAATCTAAAACTAGTTTTCAAGGTCAAGGGTTATTGACCTACGGTGGTGTCATATTTCTTAGAAATATAAAAAGGTCAAGGTGAAAAGCTAAAAATAGAAATTGCAAGGTAATCATAAATCTAAGAATAGAATTTTCGAGGTCGACGACGACGATGACGATCTCATAAGCTATGCATAAAAAGTAGGTCATGAGTTCATTGAAGGTGAATACTCCACTTCAAGCTAAAAATAGAAATTGCAATGTCACCATCCTCATCATATTACAAGGTCAAGGTCCGAAGCTAAAATAGAAACTGTAATGTCATCATCATCATCATCATCATCATCATCATATTACAATTCTTAGAAGTCTAAAAATAGTGTGTTCAAAGGTTATTGATCTGTATATCATAGCTAAAATGGCCGGTTCAAGTCCTCACTAAAAGTTGATCGCGTTACAGCTAAAAAGTATAGTGACAGCATGATCGTTGAAAGTAGCTTATGCGCGTAACCAGATATGTATGGTAATCAAAGAGATGGTTCATATCTGCACTAATGTAACATAGTGGGGGTCGTTTAGAGTAACAATATAAGGAAATAGTGTAATGGGTAGTGAGTGTTGTGTCAAACATGTGGATGGCATACGCTCAAGAGCAATGGACCAAAGCAACTGACCTGAGAACAGCGGTGGAACGCTTGAAGCAAGAATTTTCAGCATTAGTATTCGATGCCGAACATGAGGCGGTTTACGGGCGAGGTGATTATAGTGAAGCGGAGTGTAACGTCCTAGTGAAAAAGTATGAAAAAGGAGTAAAGATATGTGAAAAGTTTTTAAATTTAAAGGAAATATGTAGAACATGTTTTGTAGAAGAACTGAAAGCTGCGCAATTGCATCAGTTTTGCAATGATGTAAAAAATGGAGGCATCTCTTGATGGTAGTAGTTCATCCTCATCAGATGCAGATTAGCCTATCGATACAATTATCAAAGTGCACTCTCCTCTAACATCATGATGCAGTAATATATAGGACAGTTCCGGTGTCAACTATAATTCATAAGCGTTCTCGAATCAATAAAGATGGATCTATCTGCATTGAACAGTAGCACTTTCTGTAAATCCTTCACGAACGTAAAAGACGCAAAATATAAAGTGATTGATATGAATACTATCAACACAAAGTATGGGAAACATATTATCATTGAAACCTAGAACTTTAAGTGCATACTTACCTTAATTCATAAGCGTTCTCGAATCAATAAAGATGGATCTATCTGCATTGAACAGTAGCACTTTCTGTAAATCCTTCACGAACGTAAAAGACGCAAAATATAAAGTGATTGATATGAATACTATCAACACAAAGTATGAAACATATTATCATTGAAACCTAGAACTTTAAGTGCATACTTACCTTAATTCATAAGTTCTCGAATCAATAAAGATGGATCTATCTGCATTGAACAGTAGCACTTTCTGTAAATCCTTCACGAACGTAAAAGACGCAAAATATAAAGTGATTGATATGAATACTATCAACACAAAGTATGGGAAACATATTATCATTGAAACCCAGAACTTTAAGTGCATACTTACCTTAGGATTTTATGAATAGTTCAAAAAGAAGATCGCATTGAAAAGTTTAAGCAATATCTGGTTGAGAATGACGCATTACCAGCACCGGAACTGTAGGAAAGATGACTAATTTAACATTTATGTAAAAAAAAAAAAAATAATAATAACATATATATCTATGTATAATTGTTTGGAAATAAATTATATATTTTTTGTTGCAAAAAAAAGAAAGTCTTCTATTTTTGATTAAATGAAGGGTATATCATAATGAAGAGAGCTGCTATTGATGAGACTAAAAAAATGTGGTGTATAATAATATGGTGTCTGCAGCTATATTGGCTAAGCTCTTCAAGGTTAAGATTTATTGGTATCATATTACAATTCATACCAACCAAAGCAATATCTGGTTGAGAATGACGCATTACCATAAAGGTTATATACCAAATTGGTCTAGTGAACTTTTCAAGATTGTTAAAGTGCGTGTAAGGAATCCGGTCACGTACTTACTACAAGACAGGGACACCTATTTATAGACAGGAACTGCAAAAGGTTAAATATCCGATGTGTATTTGGTGGAAAAGGTCATTTGACGTAAAAAAGAATAAAGTGTACGTAAAGTGGTTGGGATTAAAATAATATTCATGGATCGATGATGATGATGATAATGTAGTTTATAAGCATATTATTGTAAGGCAATAATCTCATTTATAATTCAATGATGCCGGTAAGAACAACAAGCACTTTGGAACACTTAAATTACTAGAAAGCATTACTATTGGTTTAATAACGGATATAAATGTCCTGCTTGTATAGGTACCGACTAGTATGAATATAACTTATTGTAATATAGTGTGTATAAGGAACTAACGTAGAATGCAATTTCTGTAAGAATAATAATAAAAGACCAATTGTAATTTGTATTATTTATTAATAATAAAACATACTGATACATAAATATTAGGCCTAAAGTGTTTATGTAGTCCTCAAATGGTCAACCTAAACTGCTTTCAGTCTACAGGAAACAGATACGCTTCTGAGAAACAGCTACCTGTTTTGAGAAACGGGTACCAGTTTAGGTCTGTTTTGAGCTGTTTTCGGAAACCGAAAGCTGTTTTGAGCTGTTTCTGCCTGTTGCTAGAAAAATAGGTATCTGTTTTTGAGCTGACTGCATCAAAGTTTATGCTATTAAACAGGACAGAATTTGTCAAAATAAATGGATCTATCTGCATTGAACGGTAGCACTTTCTGTAAATCCATCACGAACGTAAAAGACTTGGAGGGTGTGCAAAACATAAAGTGATTATATGAATACCATCGACATAAAGTATGGTAAACATATTATCATTGAAACCCAGAACTTTAAGTCCATACTTCCTTACAATTTTATGAATACTTCAAAAGAAGATCGCATTGAAAAGTTTAAACAATATCTGTCTGAGAATCACATGTAGATTACCAGCTCAGGAAAGGCAACTAATTTAACATTTCTGTAAAAAAAAAAAATTATAATAACATATGTCTATGTATAATTGTTTGAAATAAACTATGTATTTTTATTACAAAAATAAAATGTCTTCTATGTTTTGATTAAATGAAGAGTAGGTACATCGTAATGAAGAGAGTTGCTTGGGTAAAGGACTGCCGAGTTATGATTTATTAATGGAAGCAATTGACAACGTTTACGTTACATATAATTGTACCATTGGCAAGATACAATTTTTCATGCAAAACTTTTGTATTTTCAAGAGACACCATCGTTCCTCGAGACTAGCGTGATTAAGAAATTACACCTCAAGTGGGAAGAAGAAGAAGAACATGTAGCGACTACGACCGACCCTTATTTTGAAAAGGATGCATGTTTATAATAAAAAGGCTTCTCCGGGATTGCATGATTCAGTAAACTTTTATTGCTAGAAATGGTGAAAGTAATAAGAATGATAAGAAGAGAAAGAATTATTAAGTATTGACGAGAGAAGAAAAGACTCGAGGTGTTAATTAAGGAAATAAAAAATTGAGGATAGATTTAGAGCTGTATGAGGTAAAAAGAAAATGATGCAACTTCGAGTGAATGTGCCATGAAATAAAGGTGCTTTAGTAAATAAATAATTACAGTAGTGTATGTTATATTGCATAAGGAAAAGGCACTTCATTTGATAAAAAAAGTGTGTGTAGGCATAGAAGAAAGAAAAAAGTAAAATTTAAAATGTTTCCATATGGTTTTAATTGAATATATTATATATATATATATATATATATATATATATATATATATATATATATATATATATATATATATATATATATATATATATTAAACGAGTTTCTTATCATGATTTATTAAATTATACAAATTATGTAGGAAGAAATGACACATAAAGTTATATATTTATATTTATTTATAAATCACTAGTCCTTTACCCAAAATTCCAATTTTGACATGTAGAGTAAACAAGTAAGAGCGCAATAGATAGCAATCCAAAAATTCTCAAAACTAAAGAATGTGAAAAAAATTTTCAAGTATTAATGACAAATTTTTAGTTTAGTATGTACAGAAAAGTTGAAACTTGCAGAAATGAATAAATCATAACACTTTAGTCCTTTACCCAAAAATTTTAATTTTTGGTATGTAATAAACATGTAACAGCGCAAAAATAGAGTTTCAAATTCCAAAATGTGGAAAAACTTTGAACTTCAACTAGCGCTTTAAAATAAGTTTCCATATGGTTTTAATTGAATTTATATAGATATATATATATATATATATATATATATATATATATATATATATATATATATATATATATATATATATATATTAAACGAGTTTCTTATCATGATTTATTAAATTATCCAAATTATGTAGGAAGAAATGACCCATAAAACTTATATTACAAAGAAAGAAAGAAAAAGGTCAGTAACATTATCCTGTTATATGAAATGTATGTCAGCATTTCTGTATGTGTCTATTTTAAAATAAATAAATACACTCTTTTATAATATCAGATTAATTTTAACTCAAAAATTTTGAATTTTGTATATAGTTGAATAAATAACAGCGCAAAGGATAGCATTAAAATAAATTCAGAATATAAAAATTTCAAAACAGTCTTGTGAATATAGTACATAAAGGTTGAAACTTGCGTACATTTATATTTATATTTATTTATAAATCAGTAGTCCTTTACCCAAAAATTCCAATTTTCGGCATGTAGACTAAACAAGCAAGAGCGCAAAAGATAGCACTCCAAAAATTCTCAAAACTAAAAGAATGTGAAAAAAAAATTTCGATTATTAATGACAAAGTTTGTAGTTTTGATACGTAACTGAACGTTGTTAATTGCTTAATAAATCACAACTCGATAATCCTTCACCCAAAAATTCTGAAATTTCGTATACAGATCCAATAAATAAGAGCGCCAATAATAGCAGTTTCGAAAATTTCCCAAAATGTGATAAAAAAATTTGTTTTACCAATTAAAGCAATATGAAATTGAAAGTTGTTAATTGCTTAATAAATCACAACTCGATAATCCTTTACCCAAAAATTCTGAAATTTCGTATACAGATCCAATAAATAAGAGCGCCAATAATAGCAGTTTCGAAAATTTCCCAAAATGTGATAAAAAAAATTTGTTTTACCAATTAAAGCAATATGAAATTGAAAGTTGTTAATTGCTTAATAAAACAAAACTCCAATGTCCTTTACCCAAAAATTCTGAAATTTCGTATACAGATCCAATAAATTAGAGCGCCAATGATAGAACTAAAAAATTTAGGAAAAACTTGAAGGTCGTCTTTTACTATTGGAATATTAAACGTGCATTTTTCCCCAAATAAATCGAGCACCAATATGAAATATGATATAATAAAATAATAGTGTAACTAATTTGTATACAATATAAAAAAAAATGAAATATTAAAATTAAAATTGTAACTAAAAAAAAACAAAATTTTTTAAGGTGTGATCTGAAAAAAATCATTTAAATAAAAAATTAAAATAATGTATAGAAATACATACCCTCATCAACCACATTGTTTCAGGTATGTCTTCATCCCTGAACAATATATATTTTAATGCACCACATTTTATGTAACCCACAAAATGGGTCCTGCTGACTGTTCCATCCCATGTAGTAGGACTATATCATGCTAAAACAGAAATACTTAAAACTGAAACAACAACAAACATTACTCACATTAGGAAATATTTCCTTAATTTATTTATAACCATTTTATCTGAAAAATCAAAAGTTAAAACATAAGTTACATATAAATCCTACATACCTCCTCCATCTGACAAAATTTAAGTTTTCTACTACAGCTATAATGAAAACGTTAACTTTCAATAAAAATTTGCATGAAATGTACTTACCAGTCATTACTTTTAATTTTTTTTTTAACTTTTTATGCGTTAAATGAACAAGCAGGAATGAACGTATATGGTTGACAATTATCAATTTATATTATAATCACAGGTGAATAACATTATTACTAAGTGTTATACGAGTATGCTTAAGCAAAATAGTGTGAAAAGATAGACGAATGAGACAGCTTTGAGTTTGAAAAAAACGTTTAAACATGGCAAGAGCATCATAAATATGATAAGAAGAGAAAGAAAGAAACAGTTATTAAGTATTGATGAGAGAAAGAAAAGACTGAAGGTGTTAATCAAGAAAGTAAAAGCATTGAGGATAGATTTCAAATTATGTACCAAGAAATAACATTATAACCTTATCACATAAAAGTATGTTTAATAGTATCAAATAAAACCGTATCAAATTATTTTCTTGTAAATTCAACAACTGTTGATATCACTAAACAGATCCAACTGTCAATTTTACGTTTCAGGTGTGAATACTTTATTTCATAAAATAAAATCATTAGTTTTAGTATTTAGAAAATTTTGGAACTGTTATACCTTTTACACCTGTTATTTGTTCAGTCTATCTACAATAAATTCTAATTTTCACTCTTAATGATTAAACTGCTATGTAATTATCAATATAAAACTGTTACAAAAAAAGGTGAACAACATTATGAAATGTAGTAGTAAACAATAAATTATATGTTAATAAATATACTCTTTTTATCATAATTATATGTTAATAAATATACTCTTTTTATCATAACAGCTTAATGGTTAAGTTAAAAATCCTCAATTTTTGCGTGTAGAGAAAATAAATAACAGCGCAAAGGATACCAGTTAAATAAATTCGGAATTTTAAAATCTACAAATGATGTATTCAAACATTTACAAACTCCGTTTCAAATTGTAATGTAAACTGATGACATAAAAATAGAATGTTTGCTAAATGCTTTCACAGCAAAATAACTGCGTTCATTATACTACAACTATTATTAACGCTGCACCGAAAATTACAAGTCATGTTTTAAGTGTTGTTTCAAAAATTGGGGTAATTTAAAGAGCATTTAGATACATTAAATGGATAAATTGCATGCATATGTTTCTTCTGAGCTTACGTAAGTACAAAAAGGTGTGTTTTAAGTGCTTTTTGTTGTTTCAAAATGAAATTGGCTAATTTAAGTGTAATTTTTTCATATTTCGAAAAAATTTATACGTAAAATGATAGATTACCACTTCTAAAACACAACTGCGCTGAAAAAAAAATTTTTTTTTGCTCGGAATTAGGCGAAAAATTTAAATTTTTAAGAGCGCATTTTTTCTAGGACTTTAGCTCTAATTTATTGGATCTGTATACGAAATTTCAGAATTTTTGGGTAAAGGACGTTGGAGTTGTGATTTATTAAGCAGTTAACAACTTTAACTTACATATAAATTTACATTGGTAAAATTGATCTTTTTTTTATCTCATTTTTTTGTTTTGGTAAATTTTGGAACTGCTATCATTGGCGCTCTAATTTATTGAACCTGTATACGAAATTTCAGAATTTTCGGGTAAAGGACATTGGAGTTGTGATTTATTAAGCAGTTAACAACTTTAACTTACATATAAATTTACATTGGTAAAATTCATCTTTTTTATCTCACTTTTTGTTTTGGTAAATTTTGGAACTGCTATCATTGGCGCTCTAATTTATTGAACCTGTATACGAAATTTCAGAATTTTTGGGTAAAGGACATTGAGTTGTGATTTATTAAGCAGTTAACAACTTTAACTTATATAAATTTACATTGATAAAATTCATTTTTTTTTTATCACATTTTTTTGTTTGGAAATTTTGGAACTGCTATCATTGGCGCTCTAATTTATTGAACCTGTATACGAAATTTCAGAATTTTTGGGTAAAGGACATTGAGTTGTGATTTATTAAGCAGTTAACAACTTTAACTTACATATAAATTTACATTGATAAAATTCATCTTTTTTATCACATTTTTGTTTTGGTAAATTTTGGAACTGCCATCATTGGCGCTCTAATTTATTGAACCTGTATACGAAATTTCAGAATTTTGGGTAAAGGACATTGAGTTTTGATTTATTAAGCGATTAAAACCATATATTTACATATCATTGGTAACATACATTTTTATCACATTTTTGTTTTTACAAATTTTGAAACTACTATCTTTGGCGCTCTTACTTATTGGATATATATACGAAAATTCAGAATTTTTTGGGCAAAGGACATTGGAGTTATGATTTATTAAGCCTTAACAACGTTCACTTACATATCAAAACTACAAACTTTATCATTAATAATTGAAAATTTTTTTTCACATTCTTTTAGTTTTGAGAATTTTTGGAGTGCTATCTTTTGCGCTCTTGCTTGTTTAGTCTACATGCCGAAAATTGGAATTTTTGGGTAAAGGACTACTGATTTATAAATAAATATAAATATAAATGTACGCAAGTTTCAACCTTTATGTACTATATTCACAAGACTGTTTTGAAATTTTTTATATTCTGAATTTATTTTAATGCTATCCTTTGCGCTGTTATTTATTCAACCTATATACAAAAATTCAAAATTTTTTAGTTAAAAATTAATCTGATATTATAAAAGAGTGTATTTATTTATTTTAAAATAGACACATACAGAAATGCTGACATACATTTCATATAACAGGATAATGTTATTGACCTTTTTCTTTCTTTCTTTGTAATATAAGTTTTATGGGTCATTTCTTCCTGCATAATTTGGATAATTTAATAAATCATGATAAGAAACTCGTTTAATATATATATATATATATATATATATATATCTATATAAATTCAATTAAAACCATATGGAAACTTATTTTAAAGCGCTAGTTGGAAGTTCAAAGTTTTCCACATTTTGGAATTTGAAACTCCTATTTTTGCGCTGTTACATGTTTATTTACATACCAAAATTAAAATTTTTGGGTAAAGGACTAAAGTGTTATGATTTATTCATTTCTGCAAGTTTCAACTTTTCTGTACATACTAAACTAAAAATTTGTCATTAATACTTGAAAATTTTTTTCACATTCTTTAGTTTTGAGAATTTTTGGATTGCTATCTATTGCGCTCTTACTTGTTTATCTACATGTCAAAATTGGAATTTTTGGGTAAAGGACTAGTGATTTATAAATAAATATAAATATATAAGCTTTATGTGTCATTTCTTCCTACATAATTTGTATAATTTAATAAATCATGATAAGAAACTCGTTTAATATATATATATATATATATATATATATATATATATATATATATATATATATATATATATATATATATATATATATATATATATATATATATACAAATTCAATTAAAACCATATGGAAACATTTTAAATTTTACTTTTTTCTTTCTTCTATGCCTACACACACTTTTTTATCAAATGAAGTGCCTTTTCCTTATGCAATATAACATACACTACTGTAATTATTTATTTACTAAAGCACCTTTATTTCATGGCACATTCACTCGAAGTTGCATCATTTTCTTTTTTACCTCATACAGCTCTAAATCTATCCTCAATTTTTTTATTTCCTTAATTAACACCTCGAGTCTTTTCTTCCTCTCGTCAATACTTAATAATTCTTTTTCTCTTCTTATCATTCTTATTACTTTCACCATTTCTAGCAATAAAAAGTTTACTGAATCATGCAATCCCGGAGAAGCCTTTTTATTATAAACATGCATCCTTTTTCAAAATAAGGGTCGGTCGTAGTCGCTACATGTTCTTCTTCTTCTTCTTCCACTTGAGGTGTAATTTCTCTAATCACGCTAGTCTCGAGGAACGATGGTGTCTCTTGAAAATACAAAAGTTTTGCATGAAAAAAATTTATCTTGCCAATGTTACAATTATATTTAACGTAAACGTTGTCAATTTCTTCCATTAATAACTCATTACTCGGCTGTCCATTACCAACGAATCTCTCTTCATTACGATGTACCTACTCTTCATTTAATCAAAACATAGAAGACATTTTATTTTTGTAATAAAAATACATAGTTTATTTCAAACAATTATACATAGACATATGTTATTATAATTTATTTTTTACAGAAATGTTAAATTAGTTGCCTTTCCTGAGCTGGTAATCTACATGTCATTCTCAGACAGATATTGTTTAAACTTTTCAATGCGATCTTCTTTTGAAGTATTCATAAAATTGTAAGGAAGTATGGACTTAAAGTTCTGGGTTTCAATGATAATATGTTTACCATACTTTATGTCGATGGTATTCATATAATCACTTTATGTTTTGCACACCTCCAAGTCTTTTACGTTCGTGATGGATTTACAGAAAGTGCTACCGTTCAATGCAGATAGATCCATTTATTTTGACAAATTCTGTCCTGTTTAATAGCATAAACTTTGATGCAGTCAGCTCAAAACAGATACCTATTTTTCTAGCAACAGGCAGAAACAGCTCAAAACAGCTTTCCGGTTTCCGAAAACAGCTCAAAACAGACCTAAAACCGGTACCCGTTTCTCAAAACAGGTAGCTGTTTCTCAGAAGCTATCTGTTTCCTGTAGACTGAAAGCAGTTTAGGTTGACCATTTGAGGACTACATAAACACTTTAGGCCTAATATTTATGTATCAGTATGTTTTATTATTAATAAATAATACAAATTACAATTGGTCTTTTATTATTATTCTTACAGAAATTACATTCTACGTTAGTTCCTTAAGTACACACTATATTACAATAAGTTATATTCATACTAGTCGGTACCTATACAAGCAGGACATTTATATCCGTTATTAAACCAATAGTAATGCTTTCTACAGTAATTTAAGTGTTCCAAAGTGCTTGTTGTTCTTACCGGCATCATTGAATTATAAATGAGATTATTGCCTTACAATAATATGCTTATAAACTACATTATCATCATCATCATCGATCCATGAATATTATTTTAATCCCAACCACTTTACGTACACTTTATTCTTTTTACGTCAAATGACCTTTTCCACCAAATACACATCGGATATTTAACCTTTGCAGTTCCTGTCTATAAATAGGTGTCCCTGTCTTGTAGTAAGTACGTGACCGGATTCCTTACACGCACTTTAACAATCTTGAAAAGTTCACTAGACCAATTTGGTATATAACCTTTATGGTAATGCGTCATTCTCAACCAGATATTGCTTTGGTTGGTATGAATTGTAATATGATACCAATAAATCTTAACCTTGAAGAGCTTAGCCAATATAGCTGCAGACACCATATTATTATACACCACATTTTTTTAGTCTCATCAATAGCAGCTCTCTTCATTATGATATACCCTTCATTTAATCAAAAATAGAAGACTTTCTTTTTTTTTGCAACAAAAAATATATAATTTATTTCCAAACAATTATACATAGATATATATGTTATTATTTTTTTTTTTACATAAATGTTAAATTAGTCATCTTTCCTACAGTTCCGGTGCTGGTAATGCGTCATTCTCAACCAGATATTGCTTAAACTTTTCAATGCGATCTTCTTTTTGAACTATTCATAAAATCCTAAGGTAAGTATGCACTTAAAGTTCTGGGTTTCAATGATAATATGTTTCCCATACTTTGTGTTGATAGTATTCATATCAATCACTTTATATTTTGCGTCTTTTACGTTCGTGAAGGATTTACAGAAAGTGCTACTGTTCAATGCAGATAGATCCATCTTTATTGATTCGAGAACGCTTATGAATTAAGGTAAGTATGCACTTAAAGTTCTAGGTTTCAATGATAATATGTTTCCCATACTTTGTGTTGATAGTATTCATATCAATCACTTTATATTTTGCGTCTTTTACGTTCGTGAAGGATTTACAGAAAGTGCTACTGTTCAATGCAGATAGATCCATCTTTATTGATTCGAGAACGCTTATGAATTATAGTTGACACCGGAACTGTCCTATATATTACTGCATCATGATGTTAGAGGGGAGAGTGCACTTTGATAATTGTATCGATAGGCTAATCTGCATCTGATGAGGATGAACTACTACCATCAAGAGATGCCCTCCATTTTTTTACATCATTGCAAAACTGATGCAATTGCGCAGCTTTCAGTTCTTCTACAAAACATGTTCTACATATTTCCTTTAAATTTAAAAACTTTTCACATATCTTTACTCCTTTTTCATACTTTTTCACTAGGACGTTACACTCCGCTTCACTATAATCACCTCGCCCGTAAACCGCCTCATGTTCGGCATCGAATACTAATGCTGAAAATTCTTGCTTCAAGCGTTCCACCGCTGTTCTCAGGTCAGTTGCTTTGGTCCATTGCTCTTGAGCGTATGCCATCCACATGTTTGACACAACACTCACTACCCATTACACTATTTCCTTATATTGTTACTCTAAACGACCCCCACTATGTTACATTAGTGCAGATATGAACCATCTCTTTGATTACCATACATATCTGGTTACGCGCATAAGCTACTTTCAACGATCATGCTGTCACTATACTTTTTAGCTGTAACGCGATCAACTTTTAGTGAGGACTTGAACCGGCCATTTTTAGCTATGATATACAGATCAATAACCTTTGAACACACTATTTTTTAGACTTCTAAGAATTGTAATATGATGATGATGATGATGATGACATTACAGTTTCTATTTTTAGCTTCGGACCTTGACCTTGAAATATGATGAGGATGGTGACATTGCAATTTCTATTTTTAGCTTGAAGTGAGTATTCACCTTCAATGAACTCATGACCTACTTTTTATGCATAGCTTATGAGATCGTCATCGTCGTCGTCGACCTCGAAAATTCTATTCTTAGATTTATGATTACCTTGCAATTTCTATTTTAGCTTTTCACCTTGACCTTTTATATTTCTAAGAAATATGACACCACCGTAGGTCAATAACCCTTGACCTTGAAAACTAGTTTTAGATTTATGATTACCTTGCAACTTCTATTTTAGCTTTTCACCTTGACCTTTTATATTTCTAAGAAATGTTATATGACACCACCGCAAGTCAATAACCTTTGACCTTCAAAACTATTTTTAGATTTATGATTACCTTGCAACTTCTATTTTTAGCTTTTCACCTTGACCTTTTATATTTCTAAGAAATGTAATATGACACCACCATAGGTCAATAACCTTTGACCTTTAAAACTATTTTTAGATTTATGATTACCTTGCAACTTCTATTTTAGCCTTTTATATTTCTAAGAAATGTTATATGACACCACCGCAAGTCAATAACCTTTGACCTTCAAAACTATTTTTAGATTTATGATTACCTTGCAACTTCTATTTTAGCTTTTCACCTTGACCTTTTTATATTTCTAAGAAATGTAATATGACACCACCATAGGTCAATAACCTTTGACCTTTAAAACTATTTTTAGATTTATGATTACTTTGCAACTTCTATTTTTAGCCTTTTTATATTTCTAAGAATGTTATATGACACCACCGCAAGTCAATAACCTTTGACCTTCAAAACTATTTTTGATTTATGATTACCTTGCAATTTTTAGCTTTGACCTTGACCAACTACATTTTAAATCTCCCGCTTAAAGTTCGACCTTGAGCTCCAAAGCTTGATTTCACCACCAGAGGGGCGAGTGAAATTTAAATCCCCGCCAAAACATGCGTGGAGCGCGTTCTGGCATAACGAGAAAACTCACTGACCTTGAAATAAATCCCATAAGATTTACATGGGTGACCTTGAACTGGTCCAGGATCGGCATACTATAAGAAATATGACACCACCGTAAGTCTTCGACCTTGAATACTATTTTGATTACCTTGCAACTTCTATTTTACCTTTGACCTTGACTTAGCAGGGTTACCAACCTAACACGTGGCCTTAGCAGGACCGTTACCAACAACGTGGCCTTCATAGCACCCTTCAAATAGGCAATGTTACCAACCTAGAAATCTAGTGACTTTTCTGGTGACTTTTTCTAGATCTGGTGACAAATCTAGTGACAAAAGTGGATCAGAAGTACAGTAGTATTACTACTCACAACTTTTAGAATTATTAAATCTGACGAGGACCCATGAATTTGCAACTATATTTTGGTTACTTCCGTCGAACTTCACAAATTCCTTTGCTTTACCACAATTATCTTCTTCTGTTACACTGCTATTATTTTCATCGTGTGAAATGTCATCATCTGTATCATGGACAAGTTGTAAACTAGCATCACTATCTGAGGTTTCTTCAGTTTTTTCAACAGGCTTCTTGCTTTTTTGTTTTTGAGTTTTTCTTACTGTTGGTTTTCTTTTGTTTTTTTCTCATTTTCTATCATTCTTAGTCTAACATCGTCCGCTGTTAATGTTTCCGCAAATTTTCTTCTGAGTTTACTTCTTTTTTGTATTACTGTTTTGGCTTATTGCCGTCTTAATACAGTCATTAGTGATAATTCCAACTTTTGGTAGGTGTAATATCTTCCAACTGTTCAGGAAGTGGAGTAGTTGGTGGTGAGATTGACTGTAACCTGCAAAATCGGTGTTGGTGTTTCATTTTCTTTTCTACTGTGGCTGTGGTTGGTTGAATTTTATTTTCTGAAGAACATATGACGGTTGATGATATGGATTTTTTAATATCCTTTCTTTAGATAAGGGAAAAATTCCAGACCCCTCGAAACCACCTACTGCATTGGCCCTAGAAAACACCCAGTTTCTTGAAGTTTTTTAACAGACCAGGAAACACTACCTTGTCGGCGTTCTTAAACCCAGTTTCTTGATAAAAACTTTTAGAACATTACGCCATGCTGTTTTAACAGGTTTAAAACTCCAACATCTAACGGCTGTAGAACATGCGATGTGTGCGTGGGCAACAGAACAGTTCAATATTGTTTTTATAGCCATGTCAATAAGTTGTAGTGTTATGTGGGAATTGTGGCCATCAAATATTAGTAGTTTCGGTCCACTTAACGCAGCAGTAACTCTCAAAAAACATTTTCGAACCAATCTGCAAACTGGCTGCCTCCATCCAGCCGGATGGAGAACAGTTATCACAGTATTTTCTGGTCCATTTTGACACCATGTTGCGTAAAGATGTAGACCTTTGTAATTTACAGATAAGGAAGATATTCACCGATTGCACTACAACATGCTAGAACGGTGTAAGTAGTTTTGTTACAGTACCCACAAGTTTCAGTGGGTTGTGTGAACCTCTGCGACATAAATTTTTTGAATACCAGCGTCAGTTTGAAAGCCTGATTCGTCACAATTAAACACATTCTGTGGCTTATTCGACAATTCCAGCCTTTCAATCGTGGCTTTTAGCTTTCGTAAAAATCATTGAGCACTTCAAAGAACAAGCATCTGCCCTATTTTTAGGTAGATTTTGTGCGACTCTGTTACTGAGTTTTTCTTCCAACGACGTTCAAAAGATTTAATCCAGTCAATACCTGGTAACCCATTTTTAAATGGATTTGGACGATCCATTCGTTTGAGATAATCCTGAACACAAATACGTAATTTAAAACGATCGAGTCCGAATCCCCAGTCAGCTACTTTTATTATAGCATTTACCAAGAGTTTTCTTCTTGTAAAGTGAGTACTGTGGCCAACTGCTTTGCATTTATAGTTTTCAAGTGGTTTATTAACGTTGAACGGTTAATTCCATACATTTCACTAGCTCTCTTGACACTTAAACTTCCATTTTTACTTGATTTATGGCGTTTACCATACTGTCTTCATCATAGGTTTTATATTTTCTGGGAATTTCGCCAACCTTCTTTTTGCGGGGCATTTCTGCAAAGAGAAAAAACATTGACACATTTATAGAGTGTAACATTGACACAGGTGTCAATCTTAACCTTCACTTACGAAAGTAGAACTTCATCAAATTACAGAATTTAAATTGAAATAAACTAATATTTGTTAACGCGTAATATAAGAAATTACTTACTTGGCCGACTATAGGTCGAATCTTCAAAAAAACAATTAACACCGGCAAAGTTTTCTATAGACGTGACTCAACAAATTCTTGTGCTTAACCATTAAACAGACGCTACAAACCATAAAATTAGAACAAAATGTTTGAAGTATAGGTTACTAGATGGCGGAACTATACACATAATTTTACAACAAAAGACAGAACGTAAATTTCTTTTCAACTAAAATTAGGAGGGAATTTTGAAAATGTGTCAATGTTTCCCCCCATGTCAATGTTACCCCATTTTACCTTACACATTTACACTTGCAAGTTGCAATGTTAATTGTTAATTTAACTTAACACATAGTTATACAATTATAAGGATAAGGACATGTATCTAAATTATTATAAGTATACATTACATAATTACATTTTATTATCTAATTTTATTTTATTTTGTTTTAAAATTAATAGCATCTCAAATATATCATCACCTAATCTATTCCTACTCCTACTAGGAGTTAAAATTAGTCCACCATATCCTTTCAACGGGGGCAGATGAAGGAAGTATAGAATTATATTTTAAAAAGATTTCTTTTATAGCAGGGTACATATTTAATTGCTCATAGTTAGTGCTTGTGTCTTTAAAATAATTTGTACATTCTGAATCAAATGTTGTTTGCGATTAAGTATTTATTTTTAAAAAATCAAAGAATTCGCTTAAGATTGGCGGAACTTCCATTAATTCAGCTTCGTCACTCATTGTTGATCTAACTAACAATTAACAAATGTGCTTTACTTAAAGTCGTATTCTTAAGAACTGAAGACAAGATTGTTATTTTTCTATACCTCCTTTTGTTCGATTAAATTAGCAACAGGGAATTCCTGTTCCACTTAACTTAAGTACCTACTTTAATGGATGGATGACCCCATTGTCATTACTCATTAAGTCATTAGATTAGCACTTAGCGGTCATTACCTGCCTTTGTAGTTTTGGGAAACAAAAACAACCGACGGAAATATTAACAAAGAAAATGAATAGTTCTATTATTGGATATTTCGGAATTTAACATGCCTCAGGCAGTAGGTAATTGTGTAAATGTGTCTGTATCTCTGTGGGGTACGGATGTAACGGTCGTAACGGAGCATAATGTATTTTTTAAATATAAAGCCCTGTTGCCTAAAGCCAGTTAAAAATTTCACAAAATACCCTTAAAATACATTTTAAAATCTTCTAATGGATCTTTGGATTCAAGTACTAAAGATCTGTTAAAATGTGATCTAGATCCAGATACTAGATCCTAGCAGAGCAAAGTATCTAGATCCAGATCATAGATCCGTTTAGTGGATCTAGATCCTGGATCTAGATCACTTTGATCTAGACCCTACCCAACACTGGTCAAGGAGACGATGATGAATACAGTGAATTTCTTTAGTGGTAGTGATTGTTTTTACATTAAAAGTTTTGTTATTCTCGCTCAAAATTACTATCTGAACTATAAATTCGCTTTCTTGATATGGTAACTCGACTTTAATGAATAATGATTATTGATACTGTAGTTAAATTCTTACGTATTTATTGTTTTGTTAGTAAAAACAAGCTGTTCTGTTTTTAACAATTAGGATCTGAATTTATTATTATATTATTACTATTAATGCAGCCCATAGGGGTTTAAATTTACCGCCAAAGCCTTTTTACCATTGAGAGTTGTCTCATGGCGGACTCGAGAATGGGGATATAATTATTACTGTCAAATTCCCACTTAAAGAAAGACGGGTTATATAATATACGTCTGCTGTATATTTTAAATGCAGTACTTAAAAACGTATGTCGATTCTAAAGTCAAAGCGCATGACACTGTCAGATGACTTCTTGGCTATTTAACCTCAAATTATTATTCGTATTTCGTTTCGTATAATCGCATCGTGTTTCGACAGCGCGGCTTAAATTTCAAAATAACCCAGAAACATTGACGATGTTCTGTTGGTATTCAAAATTACTAACTATATGAACCAATAACGAGTTTTTAAAATCTTAAACCATGCTTTGCTAAAAGACGAGTCATAAGACACCTCTCGCCGGTCCGACCATATAATTATCTACGCTGCAACTGTATGTGTCAACAAACGCTCTCATAATAAGGAAGCTATCCATTTTTTTTTCTTATACCCATTTCGGGCTTAGCCACTGGGTTACACATATTTGCTTAACACTTTTCTTTGTAATTGTAAGAGTTCTAGTTTACGCTTTTGATATATGATTATAGAAATAGTAGCAAACTAACCCTTTCGGTTTTTACGCTTCATATTTTTTTTATTGTTAATTAAACTTAGATTGATTTGTGAGTTTAAGAAAAACGCAATGGTAGACATCTGGCTAAAATATTTTGGTTATTTATATCGGGAATAAAATTACTATTCGTTTGAATTAAAACTGATACGCCAGTTTTAAGGAGAGCTCTAGAACTACGGCATGATATGTTTGAGTTTTTAATATGGTATAGTTATTGATTTTTATTTTGTCTTGTAGGTATAACGCTATCCAGAAAGGTAGGTGTGTTACTATTACAACGTTTGGTTAAATAGATAGTTCCGGTTTAGAATTTTATAAATTTTGTTCACCAACCGTATAGCAATCCAAACTTACGATAACTATTGTGTTAGTTTTATTATTATTTATCAACTGCTACAATTATCTATCCATATTATTGGGTTTGTACAAGTATTGTGTTATTAATTATATTGTATATAGCTTTAACGAAAGCACCGATTTTGGGTATGAATTTATGTTCAAACTAAATTCACTTGTGTTAAACTACCAGTAGTGTATTACTGAGGTCTATTAATAAATTCCTAACCAGACCCACTTGCTTCTTGGACTGTGTCCAACATTATTTTAACTAGATCATACCTCTTCCTATGTCGTAACCATTTTCTTAGTCTAAAGACGATATAAAAATAAATCAAGTGGTGCCCTTTTAAAACTTTCTGCGTATCTACGCCAGCCAAGTACCTAATCGATCGACTGAGCTTCCGGCCTAATCCCTATCTCTTGTTACTGCACACCTTTCACTTTTGGCACACCTGTCTCTTTGCTCATGTAACAATCTATCAGAAATTAATTGTGAGTTCTTTTTTAAGATTTCTAGTGACTTATTTGTCTGATTTTTAGCCAAAAAGGGAATTCTTTCAATTTTTAGAAGTCTCGTCTCTGTGCTTTAGAAAACATACGTTTCTAAATTTGTTACAATCATCTTTCAAAAGTAGGGGATCCCCCTACACTCGACACTTCCTTTGGTCCGCACAAATCAGCACTTATTGTATGGTACTGTTCACTGACCTCCGTTCAACTAGTTTTAAAGGTTCTCCTACACTGTTTTCGCATCATACAATAATGGCAGAATGCGTTTTTATTATCTCTAAATTGAGTATTTAGTGATTTTAGTACAGAGCTTACGTGTTCAAAGCTCTGATGGGCTAAAGGCTCATGTCAAGTTTGTATAAATCTTACAGCACTTACATAATCAGCAAATTCATAACTTTCTTCACACATTTCATTACTAGTAGGTATCTACTTGCATATTTACAACAAAATTGTATTTGTACTTACTCGCTTCGACATAAAATTCGCCATCCTTCTTTAGATGAACAACATTCTCTTCTTCTATTGGGTATCCTTTTCCCATACATACTCTCAGTGAAAAGAGATCCAGAAGAAGTTCAGGCACGTACAAAATATTTTTTAGTGCACTTTTTACAGTCATACTCACTTCTGTATCACCTACACCATGGACTGGAAGTAACCTACCATCTCTACACCATATCCGTCTTATGATGGATATGGTGTATACTCTAATAATTTTTTTAAGTTGGATGTTATGTGACTGTTTGCTCCACTGTCAAATTACCAGAAGGCAGTATCAAATTCGTGCATACTTTTATTAAACATTGTCATGTCTGTCAAATCATTCCTATGTTGTACCTTATTATTTTATTTTGCAGGTCCTAGCTTATGCATATTCTGACAATCCCTGTAACCCCAATGGTATTTATTACAGTTTGAGCAAAAAGGTGGTGATTTATTGGCTTTATTACGGAAAAAACAATCTTCAGATATGTGATTTTGCTTCTTGCAAATCGAGCAATAATATTTTCTTAAATACTGAGCCATATTATTATTGTTGTCAGTATTATTTTGATTTTTCCTTTCTAGCATTCTCTGCTCCTCAGTCATCAGTCTGGAAATTAAGTTATTAAAGTTTTGATTTGCTGCAGGAACACTTCCCCATAAGGATATGAAATATTCGAAACTTTTAGGAAGAGAAGTGATAATCCTAGTCATAACCATTACTTCAGAGATCTGCTTCCCTGCCTCTTTTATTTTATTTACTATGGCTGTTAAGTTTGATATAGGTATGTCACTACATCTTTAGATTCATCATATTTATAAGAAAAGAATTGGCTTTGAAGGATCTGCAGAGACATTTCATTACTTTATTCGTACATAGATTGAAATCAACTTTGACTACATCTTACAAGCTTTATAACAATTCAATATATGAACCGTTATAGTTTGAAGTATTCTTGATGCTATTCACTGCTGCGCATAACTGTTGTTCCTTTTCCATTTTGTATAATCCTTACTTTCATTTCCTTCTGGTTCTAAATCTTGAACCATGGCTCCCCATACTTCGGCAGCCGTTGCTACGACTTTCACATGATCCTTCCAGGTATCCCAATTCTCTGCGTCCTTTAGCAAAATTAAGTTAACTTTGTTCGCCATTATTTTAAATTTTTACTTTTAATTATTATTATTTTAATTTGACGATAACAAAAAAAAAATAACCTTGAAAGAAACACGAGTTGGATATTTTAACTTTTTTAAACTAATTTAAAGTTTTAATAATTTTATTAGAACCACGCTCTGCTATCATCTCACTGTGAATCTTTTGTACAAAGAAAGTAACTAAAACTTTATTACTTTTAAGAGATTTCAATTTTACTTTTACATGTCAAAATTAACAACAACCACCTTAAAAACAAAACTACATTAAATTACCTAATTATAAGTTTTCCTAACGTTGTGCGTTAACGAATCCGATCCGGGATCTTGATTGGCCTTCTTTAACTGTATTTGCAGGGCTTTCACTTGCAATGGCAGGGAAGAAGTGTTAATGTGTTAATGTCTTTGTTTGTGGATAAGCGTGTAACAACCTTTTTTTCAAGTTGTATTAAATAATACTTTAATTTTAGATCTTTTGTTCATTTAGTAGTAAATATAAGAAAAGTTTTTAAGTTTTGTATGAGGTAGGCAACTTAAATTGCATATCTTAATAGTACATATTTTTTAAGTGAATATATTTCATAAAGATTTATAGTTCCCTTTCCTTAGAAATGGTATTCTGATCATTTAAAAGCCGCGCAATGCGTAATAACTAGCCTTTTTTCTTTTTCAATTCACTTGCTGCTAAATGTAATAGCATGAAGCATGTAGTTGTGGGGAATTTTCCCTAAATTTTAGTGTAAAGTGCCATCGGTAGATGGTAAGTTATTTTTTTTTCATTATAGTTAAAGCTAAAGCCTTTGCTTTTTTTTTAGGCACTTTTACTTTCTTTTTTTACTTTTTACTTTTAAAAAGTACCACTTTTATTAAATACCTTATTTTACTTGGTTTACATCATAAATCGCAATTTTTTTTACATACTAAAAACTTCAAAGTAATGCATTAATTATTATGGATTAAAATTATTAAGAATAAATTATCAAGATAATTCCAGTGGGGTGTGGCTGGTAACCTTAGATCTGGAGATTGCACCACAATGATGCTATAATAATTTCATCTAGTTGACCGTTCCGTTTCATGTGTCACCAGCGATAATAAAATATATACAGAACTGTTGAAAGGTATGATTTTTTAGTAATTAACGAATAGATTTAAGACCTTTTCCATTACAATTGATTATTAAATAAACGTTAGTGTGTCTTGTAATTTTATTTTCACTTTGATTAATGTTGTATTATTATTAACAAACTTGGTTTAGCTGTTCCAATAACGTATATTTAAAAATCGCTTGGCGCCCGAGGTATCAATTTATTGTTTTTATTTACATTACATATTTTTCTTATTAATTAAGTATAAGTGAAAATAATTAAGCAGATGGGAAGCATGCAGTATTTCAGGTATGTTAATTAAACTCAGTATATTAGAACTCTCCCTTATCTTCATCTACCGATTGAGCCGACGGCAGTAGCGATTGATATTTGGTAATATTTTTTTATTAATTAAAATTATTCGATCAATTACAAATTGTTTATTACATCATCGCTTTTGTTATAATGTTATAAGTTGGCCCAGTTTTAGTGTTTATATTTTGGCAGCCGCTTATAATGGTACAAGCGTTTATCCTCCCTCATCAAACATGCAATTAAGTTTTCCTTTGTTCGATACGCAGTTGAAGTACACTACCAAGCCAGTCGAGAATTGAAAAACTTTGGCAGTACCACGTTTAAAATGTTAGTTACAATCATCGTTTCCGTTATTGTCTTCTTATAACATTTCAGTTTACATACGTATTACTGACTCCAACTAATCCAATTGAAGGGAGATGGGATTCTTGCTCATTAAATCGAAAGTCAAAAAACTGTTGCCAGACATCCTGCATTTTGTCTTCTCCTTCAGATCCATACAAAGCAATCATACAATCCAAAATTTGCGTAGGAATCCTACAGTTAGATACATTTACATGCAGTATCTGAATTATTGGCTTCAATAAGATAACAACAGCCTTAGCTTTATTCGTTTTCCACTGTGTCCACGTGGGTTTTTCAGTAGCCTTGTCGGCCTCCGGTACGTCGCTGTTGACATGCTCTGCAGCGTCTTCTGCATCGAGAAGAAACATGACACCAAATTGCTAGATCTCGAAATTCGTTCCGTCGGATTTATGGACATGAGCTAAGTCCTTATCGGCCATGATAATCAGCAAAAATTCTTTTACCGCACTGACTACAATTACGTAAATTACTAGACACTGTTAACATTCCACCACACATTGCTACCATGTAAGGATTTCAATAAAGGAATAAAAATCTTTATGTAAGTGTCAACAACAATTAAAAAAACATGAGACAACCATAATAACAGAAAATTGATTAAATCTTACAGATTATATAATTTCAATACATTTAACCATAATTGAAAGACAGGATAATATTATTTTACAGACGCACATAGTTTAAATAGCACTAATTGTAAGTGTAAATACCTTGACACTCAACATATCTGATTGTGTCAACATTACGTATTTAATTAGCTAGTAAATGAAACGACGCTTAAAACTCGAAATGAATAATTTTGAATTTCTTTATAATTATACGGGTAATCGATAAGGTTGGACACGTAAACATCACATGTGATAAAAATCTGTAATGGTAGCAACATGCGATCAGAAGTCAACCGTCCGAAGTCCATTAGGGTAGTCGCATACGTTACGCTTGATATAGCCGTACCCAATCGTGTTGTCATTGAATGTAGAATTTGTATAGTTTACGGCTTATATCCTCGAATGTATGTACGTCATATGTACGTCAAACAGCTAAATAGTGCATTTTTATGTCACCTTCTTCGCTGTAACGTTCCGCTAAATAAGATACTTTAGGCTAACTGATAGGTACCAGTGAACAGGATTTTAAATCCGTCTCTGTCATCTCTGGAAAATCTTGCAAATCTTACATTGTTAAAGACTTTTTGTAAGCACGATGGTGGCAATTTCAACTTGCATACCTGTGTCACAATTCACGCATTTGCCGAATCCATTAACCAGAAAAGTAACCACTCTGCAGTACACTTGAGCAACCGGTAATAGTGTATTATTCAGTTGGTGATGCAGAAATTTGACTTTTGATGCAATACATCCATATACTGCTTCTACAACCCCTTCTAGATTTTGTCACAAAGCGACTATCATTAACTTCTTTTGTGGATAATTGTTGACGTTTGCCTTTTAAAGCTGGCATCAGCGCAATGTATCCTTTTGGCTCTAAGTAACTTCACATCCCAAAAAGCTCGATCAAGAATGTAAACATCACATTCTCTTAAAAGTTTCGATAAACTTTTGTCGTCATTTAAAATAACTCGCAAGATATCCGCGTTGTTCATGGTACCCACGTATGGTTTGAATGTATCGATTACATAACTGTATATGGTACATAATGTAAACGATTTACATAACGGTGATTTTTTTTGCCTGTCGGTAGTACTTTTTTATTTTTATTACGGGCGAAAATGGCAGTAGAATCTGAAGTAACATATAAGAGGGGGGAGTTCCGGAAGCATAGCGGAGAAAGGGGTGGGCATGTTATTAATTTTGTGACTAGGATAGCTCGTTTAATACATAAGGCAGAATAGGGGAGAGTAATAAATTAAAGGGGCACCAGATTGTTTATAATTGACAATATATCGGGGCCTAAACACCTAAATGCGAGTGTTCCACAGCTAAGTTTAAAACAAACAAAAAACTCGAATAAACCAGGTGGATTGGTAAATAGAAACCATTGTCCAGCGTTTCCTGTAAAGCTTCAAAATACTTGCACGTAATCAAAATAAAATGACGTTGATGGACCAGCTGACCACCAACCCTATTTGCTCTAATTTTACATTACGTTAAATCTTCTCAGTGAAATTCTATATTGTAAAAACATTTAAAAAACAACATACAATCTAATACATAAATTATTACGTTAAAACCTTTCATTCAAATCACAAATAAATACAAAAAATATACATGAACGTTGTCGCAGTAAGGCCGTGTAGAACAAAAATTATCATTAAAAAAATTAACAGTTCAGTATAATGAACGTAGTCGAAATATTTGATCTTCTAATTTATGTGATTCGTGAATAATGATAACGCTGTGAGGAAGGGCAGTAATCACATGTAATCATACATACAATAACAAAATAATACGTTCAGATTCATTAAAACTATCTATGTATTATAATAATAATTATAAAAATAAACAACCAGAACGTCGGTGTATGTGTGATCAAATAAATTTACTTCCGGAAGGAAATAAAGCGCGACCGTTCTTTCGTAAACTTTTAAATAGTATCGGTATAACGACGTGGGAAACATAAATTTGACAAACTTTTGGGATGTGAATATTACTATGCAGTGGCAAAAATTTTAAAAAACAACACTCTATATGTGATATTACGACAAACAGTTTAATACACTTCGGTAAAATTATCCTAACCGGCTGCAGCGCGTCTGTAATAATAATGTATTTCATGCTTTGCAAATACAAAATAAAATTGCTTACACATATCGAATGAGGATACATACAATTAAAAATATCGTGTTTAGAAATCGCGTACATTGCAGTACTATACACAAGCGAAAGCGTATTCGTTCGCCTAAATAAGTACAGAAAAATAACTTCATTAAAATTACCAAAAATAAGCACAGAAAAGTAATCGCCTTTATTCGCACACAATTGTTTAATCCTATTTCTTTTTTCAATCTCGCCCGGTAAAGGTAGTTCTCGAACAATTGGTCATTCGATAATTGATCGGAGGATACCAATAATCTTTCTAAGGACACGGCCCCCTAAGGACTCGGCAACCCTTCTGTCGTCAATTTCAAAACGGTTCTTAACTCATACACGTAAATTTAATGGCGAAAATATTCACGCCAAAACTAGGTGATTTAATAACTGCTTTTTCTGATTTTATCTACACAAACGTTAATTTATTAACAAAACGTTCTTTGACTTTTATATACACAAAATTTGTCATTGCGGTATATATTTACAGCAACTTTTTGTCCATCTGGACAAGCTATGGACGCATTTTAATGTACTTTCTCGACGCAAAACCGAATTTTCCAAACTACGGGATATTACAATTCGCTTAAGCGGGACTTTACTCCAAAAATTATGAAAAAAACAATAAAATAAACACGATTCCTCTTCAATGAAAACTAAAATGTCACTCTTAACCAAAAAATAACAACAAAAAAACGTCCGCAGGATGGTTAAATCCATTCTATAATCCACACAAGGCGAACGGGCAAGTTCCCTTACGATTGCTTCAAATAATGGGACAGAAAGTAGGTAAATTCTGTGCTCTCGAAGACACGCCCAACTTTCAACTTTCAACCCCCTCAGACCGCAAAAATCACGTTATCTTATAACCGTCACACTCAAATGAATATCAAATCAAACACGATAACACAAATAAATTTAAGTCGACATATATTATGTTTCTTAAAACTCTCTTCGTCCATAAAGAATTTTAATTCCTCTTATCGAAAATGCGACAACAAACCTTAAACCCTACATATGATATTCAAATATACTAAAATTTAAAAAAAAATCAACGTCAATTTCATCCACACGTGACATTTTTTGGTGTCGCAGGTGTGTACCACCAGCTATCAAAACTAAATGTTACTCACAGCTATGTAACTGTTTCACGTAGGGCGACGTATTATTTAATATTAAATCTTCAAGAGAACAAGCTTGGACACCACAGAGTATAGGTAAAATATCAGAGTTAAAAGACCTCAGAACAGATTTGCAATAATCCGACACTAGCTGTTATCATTGAATATAGAAAAAAATCGACGCTGTCACACTATTCAAACTTTCAGTTCTTAATTTAAAAAGGAATATAAAAAGGGCTTGGTTTACACTACGTTGTCAACATTTGTAGTTGTTCAGTTGTGTAACCAATTAAGGCTTGTATTCGTTCGCTCGATAAATCCATTTAAGACTAGGACTAATTCATCTTCTTTAGATTGTCAATATAAAAACGCTGGTTAATTAAATGATGTGTACAGCAACGATTTCGTTTCTGTATGAATATACGACTTTCTACAAAAACTTGAAAAACGCGCGTTGAACGGAACAACGACTAATGAGCCTGGCTTAGAGAAACATGCACACCAATAATTATGACTCCAAATCATCCGCTTGAAGGGCATTTCAAGCTTTTCTACCTCAGGTATGTATATTACTGAGATTATACGTTAGGGATAACTGTGACGATGGTGATGAGTGTTACAAATCTAAATCTCGTTCGGCACATTCTGTAACCCTAAAGATGTCTCGTAGATTGTCGATTTGTAGATTTTATCCTCACAGTAATTACACGATATTGTCTACAAAATGCATGAGTTACAATGACTAGTTTTGCCAATAACAATGAAAACTTACCTGCTTCCGTACGATCTTTTTCATATCGCAATAAGGTCACATATCTCTGGCTGAGATCAACTTTTTCTTTGTTAGATGACATTACTCAGTAATAAAACGAACCTGCAACAATGTTGGAAAATATAAAATGTGCAGTTGCAGTTCATGCAGAACAATTACGTTTGCACAAACATATTGCTTTATTCATATCAAAGGATATTATACGGGGTGTCCAGAAACTCTACGGACAAACTTTGCGTAGTGATTCTAGACCCAAAAATAAGAAAAAAAGTTCATATAAACCTAGGCCCGGAAACGCTTCGTTTAGGACCTACAGGGTGTGAAAAAATTTTATTTTCCTCGGTTTTATGGCGATATTTTGCCAACAAATTTGAATATGGTCCTGAAATTTGGACCACGGGGGTTATTCTGGTCGAGAAACTTAAATATTTTCTTGATTTTGATGCTGCCTGCAGAGGGCGCCATCTACAGTGGTATGCTAAAAGTTAATTGGCCTTAACTTTTTTACCACCCGGTATATTGACGTTCCGTTTGAATTAATTTGTTCCATTTTCAATTCTAAGCAAAAAAGGTATACTTGGTCGATGCCTTTCAGGTCAACCGTTTTCGAGATATTGGTTGATGAACAGTTTAATTCATTTAACCAGCTATTGAATCTCTTGCCATTTTAGCAGGCTTTGACTAAAACAAAATGACAAGTTGTTGCTTAAATACACAAATGTATTTATGACATTTGTTGTTACTTTTGTTGATGCAGAATCCCAAATTTCAAATTAATATAAAACCGAGGAAAATAAAATTTTTTCACACCCTGTAGGTCCTATACGAAGCGTTTCCGGATCTGGGTTTATATGAACTTTTTTCTTATTTTTGGGTCTAGAATCACTACGCAAAGTTTTTCCGTATAGTTTCTGGACACTGTATATAATATATATATATATATATATATATATATATATATATATATATATATATATATATATATATATGCTTTTCAGGTTTTCGCGAGTGCTGGATATGAAGATGGTGTTCCGCGGTTTCGCGTAGATTCTCCTCCACGGTTCTTAAACAAACTACTACTGAACTGACGACGATTTGGCAGAATCTCATCTGCCATTTTCAATTCTCCGCGTTCTGCTCCTGGTAACTCCAACTGAACTGAGGTCGTCGCTGATGGTCGGCAGTATTTGTATGCTAACTTTCTTGGTCGATGCCCTGGATATTGGTCGTTGTGCTGATACTTTCACTTTCACTTCAACTATCTCCTTTTCTTCTCCTTCGTATAACTGATTTCTCCTTTCTCTTTTGTTGGTGACTGCGTGTTTCCTAAAAAATAGGCTTCCAGGTCAATGCAATCTCTGAGTCTCGTCTCGTAAATTCAAATTTTGTGACCGTTTTTCGTGGGAGGTACTGTATATTTGCTTATGTTGTCGAAATCTATCGCGTGTGAGGTCTCATCTACATGTTGCGCCAGTGAAGATGTTTTCTGGTCTTTTGTACTGCGTTACGATGTTCCTCCCTTCTTACATTGATGCGTCTCTCTGTTTAACCTATGTATGTCCGTGAACACTCCCGGAATGGAATCTCGTACACTCCTTGATCTTCGAGTTCTATTTTAGTTTTCGGGTTTTGCAACACAAGATGCTTTTGATGTTATTTCTTCGAAAGTAAAACTGTAACAGAACTCGAAGATCAAGGAGTGTTGCGTCTGTTTACCAAATACCGTACCCGGAAGGTTGCTGGACTCCGCTTCGCATCTTCCAGCAACTTCCTGCCTTGTCCCGAAAACTGACATTTTTGTACTAATGAAACAAATAACTATTCTTGGACACTACGTTTATAATCTTGCAACTTATTATGACTGAGTATTGAAGGAACACTTAATGTAAACCCAAGATTTTTCTTTTTCCTTTGTTATTACCGGTTCGGTTTGTTTTGTTTTCAATTACATACTTCTTTTTCATAAATTCCTTTACCAAAATGTTTTCTTGTGTGGAAAAATTCGTTTCGTATCTATATAGCAAATTGATAATACCATAATTAGATCCACTATATAAACATCTTTTGCTAAATACGAACTTATTATCACTGTCATATTACCTTTATAGGCAACCAACGCAAGACGTAAAAAATTGATAAAGAACAATGTGGCAACGCGAGGTTGTGTCCTTTCTTCATTGAAAATTTCAAGAAAGGTAATGTTCTCACTCTTGTTAATATTACCACTTATAGATCAGCACGATAGAAGAAACGTCCGCTCTATTAAGAGGTAACTTGACGATTCATTTCAGTTATAAAACCTAGGCCTAAATAATACGTTAAAAATCCGTCAACTGTAGAAATAATCTAAATATACAAATTTAGTTTTAAAATTATTTACACAAAAATATACAATTAATAATAATTATGTGTGTAATGTCTGTGTAAAAATATAATTACTTAATCGCTGGCTAACACTTTTTCGCCATACTAACTATAGCACAAATCAGGAGGTGAACAAGTTGTGTATTACATCTATACCAATTATTTATTTAATGTAATTGTTTGTAAAAATTACAATGCAAACCGATTGTCCCTTGCTACCTAAATAGTTATTATAAGTTTGTATTTCATTGATTTATAGGTATAACGTCCTATAACGTTTAGATTGTATTACATTCATATACAAACACACCATTAAAACACAAAAAAAGATGTGTTTGGTGCAATAATGGTGAAAGTTTACATTTTCATATGATCAATGTATGTATGTACATTATAAATTAATTAATAATTAATAATATTAAGTGGCAGATATTTATATATTGTCGTTATGTTATTTATCTGTAAATATTGATAGAACTGATCAATTATTTTTTACAATAACCAATATTTTGTATTCCAGGAGGTTTGACAAATAAATTATCCAAAGAAAGGTAAATGATCAGCACCATCAGTGAGAATACCGCTTAAACACCAATAACATTATTATAGATTATCATTTGACTATTATTTTCACTTTAATTCGTAAGCCAGTAATTGATGGCACAGCGTACAGGTCCATTATTTAGTGATTCTCATAATAATGAAGTTTCTCAATCTAATATAAATAGAATCACGTCCTTATACGTAGAAAGATATTTAATTATAAAAAATGTAAAGTATCTAAAGTAATTGAATTGAATCTTCTGTAATTGTATCGTGTGAACAAATTGCAGAGAATAAGGAGTTGACGCACCACTAATCTTATAGAAAGTGCAAAGTAATGCAAGGGAGCTTCTGAGTCCCCTAGTGTCCTTTTGATTGAGACTTTATATCAACTTGAAATACTGGAATTACGTTTTTCTATGCGCTTCAAGACCCCTAAGTCAATAATAAAAATTGGATACGTTGTATAAATAATGGATATCATGAAATAATATTTTTATATCAATTGTGTTACTCTTTTTTACAAATCCTTAACTTCAGATAAGGTTTTTTTATTTCAGAAATTTCTTGTTTTATTAATATATTCGTTTTAAGATGATTAATAATAAATTCTTAACGTCATTTTAAGATTACACTTGTTTATCCAATTTTTTTATTCCATTTATATGGCTAAATTGTTTGTATAATATAATATGGTCTAAGCTAAATTAATCATTTTATACCGACAACTCAGACATGTTATTTTCAGTATCCTGCATTGTCGTGTTTACTGTTTTTCACAACATACAATTTGTTTTTATAATTCGCATCTAACAGACGCTTAGTTCACAAATGAATTCAACTATACTGATTTTAGAATCAGTGCTTTACGTTACGGCACTTCATAGTCATACGTATTATTCAGACTGTAGTTAAATTTAGATGCCCTATATGCAACCAAGCGAACGCTGCTGCCCTGCGGGTGGTATATCCTACCGGATTAAGGGATGTAGGAATTCTCGTGTAAACTTAAATGTTAAATATTGGCTCCCTGTTAATTTTAGAGAGAAGTTTTAATGGCATTATTTAAAGAATCCTGTAAGACAAAACCATCTAACAAATGTTAATTATTTTTATTAAGCCGTTTTCGAGTTATTCGCAAAAGAGTTTCACACACTTTTTAAATAATAAAGTTAAAACGGATCTGCTGCTGTAAATAAAGTGTAAATGTTGACTGATCATTAAAGCTAGTTTCACAAGATGTAATTGACGCTTTAAGACTTGCCGAAACGACAGCGTTGGAATACAAACAACAAAAATGGTAGGTAAATAATTAAATGGCTACCAAATTGGCCGTTGAATCAGATATTTTTCTACTTGTTAAAAACAATGTCAAATTATTTTGCTTGATATTGTCAATAATAATTTGTAAATTATTGTGTACTGTTTAAAAGCAGAATAATAGTAAAGTAAAGTAATAGTAGAAGTAATAATGACCAATTCCGTTGAGGTATTGGATTAAAGAAAACGAACATCGTTACGTCTGTACTAGGGCCCAATATCCTCAAAAAATTAATGTTTGGGCGGGAAATTTTGGACATCGAATTATTGGATCTTTTTGTATCAAAGTTTAATTTCCGATTTTTTCTTGAATTATTGCATACCCAAATTCAATTAGTTTTGGAAAGAGTCATTGGTGAATATCAGAAGATTAGGTTTCAAATGGCTGGATATCCAGCTCATAATTCCAGAGTCGTTAAGCAATTTTTGGTGAATGTTTCTGATGGGAATGTATTATGTTACAGACCAAATACACAGTAGAGCTTCAAACCCTTAAACGCAATTGGTGCGCACGGCATAACTCAGTGGTGTGGGCGGGGTTCTAACTTAATGTTACACGTACTGGATCTAATAATGGCCTAACAGGAAACCATAATGTTCACTCAAAATAAAACCCTTACATCTACTAAAATTCTATTCCAAAAATATTTACGCGAAGTTCACCTAAACTTCAATAAAATCTTAAGCTTAATATAAAAGTCGCGAAATAACGATAATAAAACTTAAAAAAAACGCTTTATATCTTCCGGTAAACTCAGCGCTAAAATGATTCACTCAAATACCCAAAAAATAGCTGATCCAAACGGTAATTAACTATTCAATTTCAAAGGCAAAATACGTCACAACAAAACTAAACGAGATCGAAAATTTATTAACGACGAAATAGGGGGCGCAATCCCTAAATTCAAAAAATACACAGCTACTCCGCAACAAATAATCAAATCCGCTTACCTATTTGGCAAACTTAGGCAGATCAATGATATCTACAATCGGTAGGGTGATTCCTTTAAAGATACCTTCAAAAAAATTGTGACTATACGCAATACTATCGTATGCAAAAACAAACTATAACATTATAAAATCGCCTGCCAAAGTATAACATTAATTATTAAAACAAAAGCGATGATGTAATGAATTGATAAATTGATTGTAATTGATCGAATAATTGTAATTAATTAAAAAAATATTAAATATCAATCGCTACTGCCGTCGGCTCATCGGTAAATTAAGATAAGGGGGGGTTCTAATTTAAGTTTAATTAACCTACCTGAAATGCTAGTAGCTTCTTTTCTGCTTAATTATTTTCACTTAATTCCAAAACTGTTATCAAAAAAATTATGAAAAAAATAATAAAATCTCGAGCGCCATGTTGTCTTTTTTTTATATATCTTTATAGGAACAACAAAACCTAGTTAATGAATACTAATAAACAAATTAACACAAATGAAAATAAAATAACAAGTTACACATAAGTTTATTTAATATATGATTGAAAACGTAAAAAAATCAGAAGTCATAAACTATACTAAATTATATAAAAAAACATTACCTTTTAACGGTTTGGTATATACACTGTAACTAGTAACTATGAAGCAGAATGGTTCATATGAAATGGTCAATGTCTTGCTTAGTTATCCTTGAAATATGGAATTTCCTTGAAGTTTAATTCGCCAAATTTATTTGTAAAAGTATGTAGAACTTGTGTTGTAAATGTAATTCAAGTAAAACTTGCCATTTAAATTAATAGAATAGTAAAAATTACTGACTTATACGTGCCATTAAAAATATATTATAAAAATGCCATATAAAAGTATGCATTAAAAGGTGAGTACTTAAAAGGTGCTTAAGAAAAAGTACTTAAGAAAAAGTACTTCAGAAAAAGTAAAAGTAAAAGTAAAAGTAAAAGTGCCTAAAAAACAAAGGCTTTAGTTTTAAATATAATGAGAAAAAAAATAACTTACCACCAAAATCTGATGGCACCTATATATAAAAAATTAAGTAAACATCATGCTTATAGCTGTAATATTCAGCATTAAGTGAATTAAAAAAAAAAGCTTTCAGAATAACTCAAGTGTATTCCCCCTAAAAGTCTTCACGCTTGCGCGGATACAATAATATAAATCCAATTTTTTTAAGAAAGGGAACTATAACTCTATTTATGTAATATTACACCCAAAAGATATGTTCTAAGAAATGCCAATTAAATTGCCATTCTCAATTCTACATATTAATAATAAAAACTTTTCTAATATTACGCCAAATAAATGAACGATTCTTAAATTAATGTACTTTTTAATACAACCACAAAAAAAGGTTGTTACAAAACAGCTGATCGGTCAGTGGCCGATTTACTTCATAATCTACGTTACGTTATCCTTCAAAACGTCTCTTACAGTAAACTTATTACTAAAAACAAGATAGCACATACGATAATTTAGGCACTCTCAAACTCATTACATTAAAGCTTATTACATTACATGCTGTAAAAAAATTAAACAATTAAAAGTTGCCGCTGTAACGTTGTAAATTAAACAGTTACCACAAACAAATAAATTACTCAAAAATTTTGGATGAACGTAAAAATATTAACACTGTGAGAAATGATTGGGATTTACAATATATGTACACTTAAAAAAATGATACTCAATTTGTACACACTATTCCTATATTAAAAACAACAATAATCCTGTAAATATATACGATCAACAAAGTGTTTAATCACCTAAAATGTAACTCTTAAAATAAAATTTCTGTATTTTGATTTGGAATGATACCTGCAGGACTCAAATATCCCCAATTAACCTATTTCATGTATCATAGATTTTTAGTTAACAACAAAGGATAAAGAAAACGTCGAACATCTAAACTTTTACAACTCTTGCCGTACACAAATTGTAGATAACGTAAACCGTCCGAGATAATTATGGTACGAATAAATATGCTTTATTCATTGAATCGGTATATAGACCGTACTTAAATAATCTCAAACAAAAGGCATACTCATTCACCCTACTGATACAAATAAACGCTTAATTAAGATCACAATCACATGAAAATTCGGAAAAATATGGTTACTCCATACTGCACAACTGGTTAATCAAACTTCCCCTTCTTTTCGCAACGGTACTGCAATGGAATTAACCATTTCATCAGTAACCACCAGCTTCTTAATTTTCTGAGATTATATTTACACAAATTCGGTCAACGACAAATCTTTAAACCAGTAACCTCTCCTTCCGTCAACGTATATACACCAATTTTACGTTATTACTCAATCACGTATATAAACTTCTGAAACCGAACGTTGTATTTACAAATGATTAATTCTGCTTTATATTTACAGGAAATTCGTTAATTGATCCGTGGTTGGGTGCACACACGAAGCCGTCAAAAAACTGAACTATCTAACCAATAATTTGCACACAACATGCGATGAAAATCCAAGAAGAATTAATGACCGGCACTTATGCAGTACCGAATCCTATTCCATGGGCCCGATAATGTCTCTGCGCGACAACGATAACGACAGCGGTTCGGGGGGAACGAAGTTACAAAAATATCCCCAAATTAAGGTAACGAAGACTTCCACGATATACTTCATTTAACCTCCAGATAAGGGCGTAAATAGTTCACTACCTCCAAACTAACAAATCTTCGTGTGCGCATCAGAGCCGCAAACAAGAGCCTTGGCACTACGACATCCTTATCCAGACTGCCTTAGTCTACATTCATTTCTCGCCATATTCTTATTTCTTGTTCCCCTACTTCTCGCCAATCATTAAAAGGATTACTTAAATCTTTTAATGCGCGCCAAAAACGATGGTTTCTCGGCACTAAATCGGAAAAGAATTGCGTCATCCATCCAAATTGCGTTTTCAAAAGTACCTCGTGTAATATGATATGGCTATGAGAACGAAACTCTTACGATAGTGAACCTTAAGATAACGTATATAAAACCCAAACTCTTTGTTTAAAGACTAAAGGTTATATTGAAATAAAAGGCGACAGTTTGACGGCTACAGTTTAAAGTCGCAAAAGATGTACCACACAACATAATAATTTTATACTAAATAAAATTTTACATGATGCAATTTCAAATCCATTTAATAAAGTTAACCGAAATTTAAAATAGCGAGAACGACTGTTATTTACAAAGAATCTAATTAATTCACAATCAAATTAGTAAAAGGGCTTCCTCTGGCTATTGATACAATACCTAAACCAAATCTTAATTTAGACTTCAATCTAAGCTGGATAAACCAAAAACTCTATTTCGCTTTCAACAAAAGTATTCTAAATGCGTTCACCGTTTGTAAAAACTTCCAATACTTTCCAACTACGTACAAGACGAAATAAGAACGTTACAGTCTAAAAGCTTCCAAGAATGTATGAGTTATTAGTTTCAACTGCATGAACTTATACTGTATTTCTGACGTACATTCCTACAGAACAATTTATCATTTCGGAATTAACGGCAAATACTTGATAAAATTACGACCACGCGACAATTCGGCAAATCCATCAAATTAATTGGCTACTCAGGTCGCCTGATCTTGTCAATTTCTGAAATTTGTGATAGAATCTCTCCATCATTTGGCAAATGTAAGGCGTGAGTAAAGGTTTACTTAAGCAAGTTCTTAAACATTGAACAATTTCGTTCTATTTTCGTCATCCATAATCGACTACCCATTTTATTTTATTAATAAATTCCCTACGAGATAACTAAATAAGTTTAACGTCATTTTACTACGAGAAGTTTGTTAGTTTTCATCAATAATTATTTAATTTTTTTGCTTTGATACATTATTTCAACATCCGTTTGAACTTTCATGGATTACTCAGTCCAACAACATGTGTTTTGTGTAGAAACTTACATAAGAAGCAATTCGTTAGAAGAAGTTAGGCGTGCATTCCGGCGTCAGTTTAATAACAACAATAGGGGTCACGCGCCAAATCGTAAAACTGTTAAGTTATGGGTTCGTCATTGGCGTGAAAATGGTTCTGTACAAAATTTGAAAAAGCCTGGACGTCGAAGAACAGTTCGTACACCAGAAAATATTGAAAGAGTTAGAATTGCGTTTACGAGAAGTCCTAAAAGGTCTGCCAATCGACAAACCCTTATCCTAGGAATATCAAAGGGAAGGTTAGATCGAATTCTTCAAAGGGATTTAAAATTTCATCCCGATAAATACCAAATGGCACAGCACCTTAGCAATCAAGATAAAGAAGCAAGATGAGCATTTTGTCAAGAATTTTTGGATTTACATCAAGGAGCAATTCACAGTCTCCTAATGAGCGACGAAGCAAATTTTTATTTGAACGGCATGGTTAATAAACAGAATTTTAGATACTGGTCAAATGAAAATCCTCGTGAAATCTTTACACAGAACCTCCATAATCCAAAAGTTGTTGTGTGTTGTGGAGTAGGATCTTTTGGTATTATTGGTCCATATTTTTTTGAGGATGAAAATAACCGCGCTGTAACAGTAACATCCGAGCGCTACGTAAACGTGTTAGAGACAATCCTCATTCCAGAATTAAATAGACGAGGATTACTAAACAATGCCTTACTATTCCAACAAGATGGGGCAACAGCTCATGCCGCCAGAAACTCAATGAGTGTTCTGCGAGAAATATTTAATGGCCGACTCATTTCTCGATTCGGAGATTTGCCTTGGCCTTCGAGGTCCCCCGACTTAACGGCACCCGATTTTTTCCTGTGGGAACATTTAAAAGCCAAAGTGTTTGCGAGTCGTCCAGGTACAATCGAGGAACTCAAAGTCAAAATTCGTGAAGAAGTTGAAGGAATAGACGAAGGTTTGCTACGCCGTGTAATGAACCACTTTTTATCTAATATTGAAAAATGTGTTGAAGTTGGTCATTTAGAAGACGTGATTTTTAAAAGTTAGAATTGAATTAGCCAAATATTTATAAGTTATCATAAATCCCAAAGAATTAGCTGTAATTTAGTATAATAAATAGTTTGTTTTGTCAACTAAAAAATTTTAATGCAAGTATTAAAATGTAGCCTATTATGGAACCCTGTATATATATATATATATATATATATATATATATATATATATATATATATATTATAATATATATATTATAATACATATAAATTGAAACCTTAGAGCAAGGTTATATATATATATATATATATATATATATATATATATATATATATATATATATATATATATATAACTGAAGTAATGGACACCCTTTAGGATTTTTGCACTTTGACAGAGTGTAAAAATTGAAATATCAACGTAATTTATTTTTTTAAATTCTCAGTATATGCATAAGTAATGTACATTTTGAGTAGTACAAAGTAGCTTAGGATTTATTTATATTTATAATTTTTATAATATATTTATTAAAAATATGTCAGTTTAGCTAGTAATGGACATAGATGTGCCAGTAATGGTCAGCATCTGCATCAATAATGGACATTGCTGAAATTTTAATATATTTATTCATGTTTTTCCATTTTATCTACATTTGTGGTTTATCAATTGTAGAAATTATATCATTTTTAAAATAATATAAAATGTCGTCTTTAGGATGCCACTTCCAAGCGCCTACACCGGCTTTAATCATTACTTTGATGTCTGCTCCTTCTGGATCACATTTCATAACAACGCCTGTAAAAGTGATAAAAAATTAAAGTGTGATTAAATTACCTTAACAGCAATGCTTACCTGGATAATAATTGTCATCGTATCTGGCAATTACGTATGATCCACATTCCAATTGAAGTGGACTTTCATCACTTATATCCATGTCATCATCATCGTTATAGGTAATCTCTTCAGAATCAGATGAGGTGTCATATGCTAGTTCTTCTATCTTTTTGGGTATGGATTTTCTTCGCTTATTGTCCTTTTTCTGATTATCATAAAAATCTCTATAAGATTTTTCAGACACTACCATGGGAAAAGATGTTCTTTTTCTTGTTGGTGCAACTTCTTTCTCTGGGGTTTTAGGGAATATCAAAGAGCGTTTAAAAGGTATGGGCACCGAACTTAGATTTTTCTTCATATTTTTTAATTCCTTTACCAATAGGTGAACTATTATTTTTTTGTTCAATATCAGTTCTGCTTGGACCAGGGAACGAGTTATTTCTTCGTTCAATATTAGTAGTACTTGGACCAGGGATGGAGCCATTATTTCTTTGTCCATTATCACTTATATTTTCTTTATTAACATCATCATAAATTTGTGGGCTCACTTGGGGAGTAATACCTGATGTAGCATTGTCAGCCGTCGGAGCATAGGATATGCTATTCCTTTGATCTATGCTATTTTCAACAGTTTTTGTTAAATCTTTGTTACCATGAGTGTCACTACTATTATCCATTCTTGTAGATTCCAGTTCAACGACATAATGTTTTAAATTAAACCAAACATTATAAAGATTCAGTGATGCTATGTTTCCATTCCAATTGATTCCTGCATTAAATACTTCACGAAAATTGCGAAGATCTTCTTTACTGATCTTTTTCTCAACGGCAACTAGAACCTGCTTTTTAAATGAAAAGTTATTATTACGACTTGCCGCAGTTGGAAAATTGATTGGAGTTCGGTTTGGGATACACTTTGATTTGTCTACATTATTTTTATCAAACGGAAAAATACCACTCTTTCTAAAACCATTCTTTATTGTTTTTTCAGTAGCATATTTTTTAAAAACTGTACTAAGTATAGAACCAAATGTATAGTGCGTCACATCCTTTGGAAAATTGTCAATTTTCCATTTTCTGACTGCTGATACACATTCTGATTTTAACGGTTTGAATATTGCAACATCCGTTGGTTGCATTATGTGGGTAGTGTTTGGGGGCAATGTAATTAAAATAATTCCGTTATCATCGCAAAAATGGTTCACTTGTTGTGTAAGATGTGTACGATGCCCGTCTACAAAAAATGCGACTGGTTTCTGAATATTGTTTTGCTTTAAGTATGAAAAGAAGTGGTTTGCCATATACTCATAGAAAACCTCGGAATTTATCCAACCGGAGTCAGACCTACCTAGTGCCCAATCTTCTGGCACTGAATTAACTATTACTTTGGGCATTTTCTTGTATGGGAAAATTATCATAGGAGGAACTCTTCTCCCATCAACTGAGAAAGCCGCTAAAACAGTAAGTTGCTCTTTTTCACTTTGGACGCGTTGATAGAAATCTTCGGAAATTTCTGTGGGCCCTAACACTTTACCACTTTTTGGACAGAGATTAAACCCTGCTTCATCAGCATTAAATATGCGGCTACTGTCTTGCAAGACGTCCATCAAATTGTTTTCTTCAAAGTAAGATTTTATTTCATCAAACCACAAGTAAATACGGTCCAGTGACACAGCCGCTCGAGCCTTACTTAAAGATTCTGCATGTTTTTCCTTGATGCATGGATGTCGTTTAAGGAAACCTTTGAACCAAGATCTGCCAGGGGTAGAATTGCCACTTAGAAAACGTGTTTCTTTCTTATTGTCTTTTAAAAACCTTTGAACCGATGTCAACAAGTTATTCTTGTGCACTGGAAAATCTTTTTTGGTCATATTCAGTATCCATTCCACTAGTGTTTGCTCTTCAGCATCAGATAGTTCTGTAGGTGGACCCATTTTCCCATGCAATGGAACATTGCCAGATAATTTTCTTATTAAAGTACTGCGAGGAACGTTAAATTGTCGAGCAGCTTGTTTTTTATTCAATCCTTCCCCTACAGCCCTAATAGCATTCTGCATGTCTTCCTTTGCATAACTAAAAAATTGGCGCTGACTCCTTTTCGGCGTATTTGACATTTTCAGAATTAATAATAAAAAATAGGCCAATTAATAAAACGAATTAAAAATAGGTGTCCATTATTGAAATTAAACGTTTTAATAATGGACACCCCTGAGACCATTATTAACGCAAACGGAATATTATTGTATGAGTAATGGACACCCACCCTAAAACAAAAATTTGCATAATATCGACTAATATTTTAAGAATATGTTATTTATACCCTTACCCATAAGTACGTTAGTATTAATATATACGTCAAAACTATTTTTGTACGGTATCTTTTACAAAAAAATTGCAAACAACTCACCAACTCAAGCGGCACATAAATCAGCTGTTTATTGGTCATCCATATTGAAAATGTTTTACAACTGACAGCACGATGAAAGTGGCTTACTTCAGAATATTGCCAACGATAGAAAATGAAATACCCTACAATGTATGACTGATGACATAACAATATTGGCGCTAATTTTAAAAATTTTTGTTAATTAATATTCAAAGTGTCCATTACTGACTCAGTGTCCATTACTGGGCGGTTACCCTATATATATATATATATATATATATATATATATATATATATATATATATATATATATATATATTGTGAAAACTGTGTGCAGGAAGAAAACTCTTTATATTTAGATCTTCAAAACCAATTCTTTCATATTTTGATACATACAGTTCATATTGTTGACTAAGAAAAAGAGCTGGGTGTTCTGGAAAGGAATCTCTTGGAATGTCTTGCAGTTTGTAAAGCTGACATATATGTCAAATATTTTTCTTTTTGTGTAACATTTGTAGTAGTATTCAAAGAACGGTGCAATAGTAATTGCAATATTTTCTGTTAAAAAGTATTAAGTACCTAATATTTATAAGAATACGACAGGAAAACAAATTAGCGCGTAAGCAGTAGGTACTCATGCAATTATGCAATATTTTGTACGGTACAACTTCAGTCAGTAGATATTTACTGTCAACATTCTGTGGGTAGTCTTCACTACAATCAACATTTCTTGTGAAACAAGTAAAGGTACATTCAATATTAATACAGCATGAAAGCGTTTTCATTTTTTTCGTATTTCATAAATTTGATCTAACATTCCAAGTAATTATTAAAGAAATTACCATTTACTGAAGTAATTGTTAGTGTACACATTTATATAAAATATAAATAGAGAAATACACCATTTAAAGTATTTTAGAAACTATAAAGTTTGGGTGGTCATTGAAAACTATAAGACAAACATAAAGTTTGGAACAACATTAAGGATATGAAAATGTAAACTTTCACCATTAACACTCATAATAAAATACTCATCTTTTTTGGGGTTTTTTAATGGTGTACTTTAAATTATACAATCTAAACGTTTCGATAACACTTACAGTTATCTTCGTCAGTACTGACGAAGATAACTGTAAGTGTTATCGAAACGTTTAGATTGTATAATTTAAAGTACACCATTAAAAATCCCCAAAAAAGATAAGTAACATTAAGGATGACGAAAAAAAAACAAAATTGTTCAATTTTTAAGAAGTTGCTTAAATAAACTTCACTTACGCCATACATTTTTCAACTGATAGAGACTGTATCACAAATTCTAGAAATTGACATGATCAGGTGACCATGATGGGTTTGCTGAATTGTCATGTGGTCGTAATTTTATCAAATATTTGCCGTTAATTCCGAAATTATAAATTATTCTGTACTACCATACATCTGAAATGAAGTATAAGTTCATGCAGTTGTATTTGATAAGGCATTCATTCTTGGAAGCTTTTCGATTGCAACGTTCTTATTTCGTCTTTTATGTAGTTGGAAAGTATTCGAAGTTTAGATGGAAGTTTGAATATAAGATGTGATTTACAAATTGGTATCAATAGCCAGTGAAATCCCTTTTACTAATTTGATTCTGAATTAATTAGTTTCTTTGTAAATAATAGTCGTTCTCGCTATTTTAAATTTCGGTCATTGTTAAATGGATTATTACGGTACATCTTTTGCGACTTTAAATTGAAGCCGTCAAACTGTCGCCTTTCATTTCGATAAAATTTTTGGTTTTAAATAAAGAGTTTGGATTTTATATACGTTACTTTAAGAGTTATTATCTCAAGAATTTCGTTATCATAGACATATCATATTACAGGAGGTACCTTTGGGAACGCAATTTGGATGGATGATTTCACCATTTAGTGACAAGAGGCTATCCTTTTTGGCGTGTATTAAAAAATTTAACTAAGCCTTTATTAATTGGCTAATTAAGAAGTGGTGGAATAAGAAATAAGAATGTTGCGAGATATTAGTGTAGGTTAAGGCAGTCTTGATAAGGATGTCGTAGTGCCAAGGCTCCTGTTTGCGGCTCTGACGCGCACACGAATATTTATTTATTTGGAGGTAGTGAACTATTTACGCCCTTATCGGGAGGTTAAGTGCAGTATTTCGTGCAAGTATTTCCATTACCCTTAATTTGGGGATATCTTTGTAACTTCGTTCCTCCCTAATTAGTGTATCGTTATCGTTGTCACGCAGCGACATTATTGCGTCCATGGAATGGGATTCGGTGTTGAATAAGTGTCGGTCCTTAATTTTTGAGATTTCATAGCATCTTGTGTGCGGATTATTGGTTAGATGGCTCAATTTTTTGACGGATTCGTGTGTGCAGCCTACTACATAAAAATAACAACTCGCTGTAAATATAAATCATAAGTAGTCATTTTTAAATACAACGTCCTTTTTAAGAAATTCATATATGTGATTAAGTAATAAATTATGATTGGTGTACACATGTTGATGGAAGCAGAGGTTATTGATTTAAAGATGTGCCGTTGACCAAATTTGTGTAAATATGATGGCTCTTTTATCAATGAAATGTTGGTTAATTCCATTGCCTTACCGTAGCGAAAAGAAAAGGAAGGTTAATTGGCCAGTTGTACATTGTGAACTAGACATATTTTCATGTTTGCGATTTTAATGAAGCGTTTATTTGTATTAGTCAGGCGAATTAATATTCCTGGTGCTTGAGATTATTTAAGTAACTTCTAGATATCGATTCAATTTATAAAGCATATTCATTCGTACAATAATGATCACGGACTGCGCATTGATTATTTCATTCCGTTTACGTTATACAAAATTTGTGTACGGCACAATTTGTAAAACTTAGATGTTCGACAATTTCTTTACTCTTTGTTAATTAAAAATTTATGATACGTGAAATAAATTAATCGGGGTTATTGGAATCCTGCAGGAATCATTCCAAATCAAAATACAAAAATTTTACTTATGAGTAACATTTCATGTGATTTAACGCTTTTCCTGATTGCAGATTGTTCCAGGCGTATTGTGGTTTTTAATATATGAACTGTATGTACAAATTGAGTATGATTTTTTTAGGTGTAGATATATTATGAATAGTAATATTTTCTCACAGCGGTAATATTTTTACCTTCATCCAAAATTTTTCAGTAATTTATTTATTTGTAGTAACTATTTAATATGCACAACGGAAACTTCTAAATGTTTGATTTTTTTCCAACATGTAATGTAGTGTAATACGCTTTAATGTGTAAGTGCGTGTGTGCGTGTGCGTGTGCGTGCGCGTGTGCGTGTGAGCGTGCGTGTGCGTGTGCGTGTGCGTGTGCGTGCGCGTGTGCGTGTGCGTGTGTGTGCGTGTGCGTGTGCGTGTACGTGTACGTGTGCGTCTGCGTGTGCGTGTGCGTGTTCGTTATCGTGTGCGTGTGAGTGTGCGTGTGCGTGTGCGTGTGCTTGTGCGTGTGCGTGTGCGTGTGAGCGTGCGTGTGCGTGTGCGTGTGCGTGTGCGTGTGCGTGTACGTGTACGTGTGCGTCTGCGTGTGCGTGTGCGTGTTCGTTATCGTGTGCGTGTGCGTGTGCGTGTGCGTGTGAGTGTGCGTGTGCGTCTGCGTGTGCGTGGGCGTGTGCGTGAGCGTCTGCGTGTGCGTGTGCGTGTGCGTGTGCGTGTGCGTGTGCGTGTGCGTGTGCGTGTGCGTGTGCGTGTGCGCGTGCGTGTGCGTGTGCGTGTGCGTGTACGTGTGCGTGTACGTGTGAGTGTGCGTTTCCGTGTGTGCGTGTGTGCGTGTGTGCGTGTGTGCGTGTGTGGGTGTGTGCGTGTGTGCGAGTGTGCGGGCGTCCGTGTGTGTGTGTGTGCGTGTGTACGTGTGTATGTGTGTGCGCGTGTGCGGGTGTGTGTGCATGTGTGCGTGTGCGCGTGTGTGCGTGAATGCGTGTGTGCGTGTGTGCGTGTGTGCGTTTGTGCGTGTGTGCGTGTGTGCGTGTGTGTGTGTGCATTTTTTCCTTTATGATCGTGTGTGCTTGAGTGCGTGTGGGCGTGTGAGCCTGTGTGTGGTTATGTTGCGTGTGTACGGTTATGTATGTGTGTGTGCGTGCGTGTGTGCGTGTATGCGTTTGTGCGTTTGTGCGTGTGGGTGTGTGTGTGCGTGTGTGCGTATGTGCGTGTACGTGTGTGCGTGTGTGCTTGGGTGCATGTATGCGTGAGTGCGTGTGTGCGTGTGTGCGTGTGTGCGTGTGAGCGTGTGTGCGTGTGTGCGTGTTAGGGTGTGTGCGTGTGTGCGTGTGTTCGTGTGTTCGTGTGTTAGTGTGTGCGTGTGTGCGTGTGTCCGCGTGTGCGTGTGTGGGTGTGTGTGCGTGTGTGTGCGCGTGTGTGCGTGTGTGCGTGTGTGCGTCTGTGCGTGTGTGCGTGTGTGCGTGTAGGCGTGTGAGCGTGTTTGCGGTTATGTGTGTGGGTGTGCGGTTATGTGTGTGTGTGTGTGTGTGTGTGTGTGTGTGTGTGTGTGTGTGTGGGTGTGTGTGTGTGGGTGTGTGTGTGCGTGCATGCATGTGTGCGTGCGGGCATGCGTGCGTACGTGCGTGTGTTTGGTTTTTATTTAATATTAATTTCTAAAACAGCTGCATTTTTCGGAGGTATAAAGATACCTAGATATAGACGTTAAGCATATCGGTTAATTATGTTCCATACAATTGTTGGGTATGACGCGCAATTCAGCGGCAAAGAAATTCCAATAGTAGAATTTAAGTGTTACTTATTATAACATAACTTGTATTTATAAGGTTATTTAATGCAAAGCGAAATAAATGTAATCATTAAATAAATATGATTGAAAAGGCTTAGGCTGTATTATAGATATTTTTGTAGTAGCGTGTGGCTTTGAAATTTTTTTCAAGTTTGCTTGTAGATGGCACAATGTTTTAAACGTCTGTTTGACATAGACTATTATTTTTTCTTTTACAGTGTTGTCTGTTTTCGTTAGAAACGTATAAAGAGGAGGTTGCATAGTTATCCTAAAAAAAATATAATTAAAATTATTTCACGTCTTTTAATTTCTGGAAGGTCGTGTGTTGTTTCACACCAGATATTTAAAGTTAGTGATAAATGATAATTCATCTATACTGACACCTAGAATTTATTGAACGATTTTATTGACATTTTTGTCAACGACGTCTTTCATCAGAACAAACAAACGATTAAAATTTGAAACCAAAAGAACAAAAACTAAAAATGTTTTTTTCAATAATGAGTTGCTCGGCCACGACTTGTAATGCACTCATTTATACGGCGTGGCATGCTATCAATGAAGTGATCTATAGCTGCCTGTGGTAAATCAACCCAAGCTTCTTCAATCCATAGCCGGAGATCGTGTAAGTTATCCGGAGGGTGTGGTAAATTACCCAGTCGCCTACCGACCACATCCCATACATGTTCAATGGGCGACAAATCAGATAACCGAGCAGGCCATGGAAGGACGGCAATGTTAGCTTCTTCAAAAAAACGTGTTGTATCCCTTGCCGTATGAGTGCGCGCATTATCCTGTTGGAAAATGGGATTTTCCAGCCCCTGAAGATATGGAAGCGCAACGGATTCTAGCACATTGGCAATCCTTATATGAGGGCTGTGTAGCGTTCCACAAAAAATTTTGAATTTTTGCGTTCTCCACGCATTCGTCTGACCCTCCTACGACCATCGTGGGCCCACAAGCAAAATCGGGACTCGTCACTAAATACAATTCGATGCCATTCTTGCGCCCAATTCGTTTTTTCGTTGCTTTATTCTAGCCTGCGTAGACGGTGAAGTAGTGTAAACGCAGCCCATAAGACCTTATCCGGCGATAAACAGATGACATTGATATTCTGGGTCCTACACCTCTCATTCAATCATTTGCAATTGATCGAGTTGTTGCAAATCTGTCTCTTGTGACCAAAAGTCTTAAGTGACGTTCATCGCGATCTGTTGTCCTGCGGGGACGTCAAGATCCAGGGCGATGTTGTTGCACCCCTTGCTCGGACCATTTGGACCAACATCTCAATACCGTTGTAACATTTGGGTTTAAACGGCGAGCAATTTCTCTTAGCGAAATTCCGGCTTCTCTCATGCCAATAATACGGCCACGTTCAAAATCAGTCAATTGAGAAAAATGTTGAGGTTGACGTACTCTTGGCATTGTTCCCAAGTTCAGAACGAAATTGTGAACAAACAATTTGCAAAATTGACAGTTAATTACACACTGATTGGTTTATTTCTTCAAATTTATTGTTACTAAGTCCAAAGGAAAGCACAAAAAAAACAGATCTACTATCACTTACGTACCAATTGTGCCGAAACGTATATAATAAAGTAACACCTTTACTTTTGTATTTCAATAATACTGTCTGCGTTATTTACGTCGGTGTGGTTGTGCACTACGATCATGATTCAAGATCTCACAAAACTCAAAACTAAAAAACGGCAGTTGTAGGTTGCATTTGTGATTATTAAAGGCAACATGTTGACTAATTTGAATACATGCAACCGAAATCATAAAATTTAGTTTTTTTCACGATTTTCGCGTCATACATTATTAAAACGGAACAATTTCCAGAAATAAATATTGCTAGATTAAATTATACCACGCTATGATACAAAATTACTTTTTTTTGTATCTGATAGATTTTTTCTCTTCAATTTTTATATCTTTTCGATAAAATGTACAGTTCTCTACTTATTAATGTTTTTTTCTCGAAGGGTGTTGAAATTCAAGATGGCGGGTTTTTTTGTGATGACACAACAAGCGGACGAATGGGGAATTTTAGTATGTTAATAAGGGGTACTAATACTAACTATTTTTGATAGTCGCAGCTTTATTTGCATTCTCAACATTGTGAATTTCATAACTGCAGTGTAGTACTTCGTAACAGGTCTCGAAAAATTGATTAACGCGCCACTCGGGTGGTTGTAAGATTTTACTTTAGAGTTTCGAGAACTCTTTTTTTTCATCTAAATGACGTGGTTGGAAAATACAGATTAACAAAAATAGGGGTGGAAGGTGTATGTTAGCTCACCACCACTTTGTTAAATTCTTAAAGGTATTTAATAATTATTACAATATGATCATGACTCACAGAATTCTGAAAAGTAATTAATTTTATTAAAGCAAGTTTTGTCGTAAAAGACAAACAATCTGAAAATATTATCTGTAATTAATCGTTCTGTTGATAACGCCGCTTTAATGTCATTTACACCTTACCTATTAATTCTATGCGTAATTTATGTCAAAAGTTTTCATTTTGGTGCATAAAGTTCTGTTATATACATGTTTTACCGTTCGTTATATAATATAAAGCAAACAAAGAAACAATTAGAAATATAGTAAAATTTAATTCAATTCAAAATATGTACCTTTTGTAAAGTGTACTTGTATAATGTAAACTATTTGCTGAATTTGTGTGCTCTCTTAACTCCAAATGCTTTGTTTGTATAAATTTGATATTCTTTCATTTTATTTTCACATCTTTTTGTTTAGCTTAACGAATAGGTAACATTGCTGTACATCTAAACGAGAGCAATCAAGGTGGCATTCGTATCATTCCTGAAAACAGACGAACAACACAAAGAACCCACAATGTTATTGGGAGTTATTTCGCGCCTGGCCAGTCTCTTTCAGAATATGCGCCTTTGATACACCGACATTGTTCGAAAAAGATCCTTTATTTTTAACAAAAAGAAAGCTACATTATAGAACGAATTGTATCTTGGTCAATTCATGTCCGTTCCCAGTTAGTAGCAATAAGCTTTAAGAATTAAAAAAAAAAAAGAAATTGTTTTTGTTCCACCCTTGCAATTTCAACAGTTGCCAATTTTCTGTAATAGCATTAGAAAGGATTGCCTTTTTTCATGCTTGCCCATTTTCTTATTTCATTTTCTTTAAGAGCAAATACATTATTGCTAATCAAATATCATTAATGGATATTTTGAAAGCATTTAGAAAGCTATTTAATCAGGAAAATGGAATGTTTTATTAAGATTAAGAAATACCAATTAGTTGTGAAATTCATTCTTAAACTTACAAATATGATCAATGTCTCTTTTAATTACTAAATTGTTGCTTCACGAATCAATTTTCAAATTAAATTAAGGTAAATGCGAATAGAATTTACTTGACTTTGAATGTTTAATACTAAATTTATAGAGTTAAATTGTCTTCTCTATGACTAATAGGTCAAATTTTGTGTTGTCAATAAGAGATTCGGATTGAACATTTTGATTTCTTATGTATTTATGCGGATGTCAACCATAACTGAAATAAATTGTATATTTCGGTTTAATTGTAATCTGTTTCAACATTGTAATAGCACACATAATTTTTAGTACTAAAAATATTATAGCGTAAAATAGACTTACATCGCCATCTGTAAGGTTTTAATACAACTTCGAAACTGATTGTGTTTCCTATACAGCGGACTTTACAATCAATATTTGAGATATCACAGTGTTCTTTAAATATAAGTTATGCAACCCAATTTACAGATTTGTCTAACAAGTTCACTAAACAAAAGGGAACTGTTTTAGATGATTATATATTTATGTATAGGTATACTTTTAATTAATTAATTTTGGAAATTATCCTACATGAAACTTTATTGTCCACAAATAAAACGAAACTAACCTTGTTCATTTTTACAATTTCATCATAAATTAGGATAATATATCAGTTAATTAGGTATACAATATTAGCAAAGCGGCGGTCACTGCAATATGTTAATTTTAATTAATTAACATTTTTATGACAATTGAGTATTGACATAAATAGTTCTAATGAATCTAAAGTAAGCTTTTGTATAGCGTTAATAAAAACGCTGTAAATCTGATACTAGTTATTTGATTTTAAATAAAATAATAGATATAATTGTTAATTTAATGCATTTTCTTAGAAATTATACACCAATGTTAGTCCTGCTGTAAATGATCAGTTTACTGAAAAGTCTTTTGGTGTCGCAACAAAAATTTGTAATAAATAATTATATATTTTGAATGTTTAAATATACGTATCATTGCGATCATGTTATTCAATTCGTGATTGTTTTAAAAATACTGTGGAATAATCTATGTTTATTAAATTTAAATCTTGTCATTTGTAAGTCGGTAAGCTGAATTTTTTTGGGCCTTTACTAAAGCGTTCTATGTTTATTATGCAAGTGATAAGGTGATATTCAGATGTGTTTCAATGTTTATATTTCACCTATTGTCTTCATATCATTTTGTTCGTATACATTGAACTCAGTTTCAGTATACACTATAAAGTAGAACTTACACTTTCAATGTTTTAATTATTAAATTGTACTTCTGACAATTTGCAAAATTCTAAAATGAGAGAGATCGTGCCACATAAGCATAGTTTTGCTCCATATATGATGCGTTATGCAACTTAATTTTGTTCAGCTACATACTATATAATGCATAATGCTTTTAAACAGGGTATGCGGTATGCCGCATAGAGATCTCGCTTATCTTTAGAGATAAACAGTCGGTTAAATCAGGGCAAAGTTGCGCATTTTTAAGTTGAACAGTTTTTGAATTATTGCAAAAAAAATGAAAATTTTAGTTTTCGTTTTTATCTTTTTGGGCAAAAACCATTTGAGCTAGACGTTTTTAAATAAAACATTGTGAATGCACTTTTTCTCAAGGAATCTAAATTTGTCAAAAAATGCATCAAACTTTTTTTTCTTATGTGCGCCATTTTGGATTTTTGCATTTTTATATCAAGTCACAGATAGTAATTCTGCCTTGTAGCACGTTTACACTCAGCCCAATTGTACAGGGAAGTGAGCAGCGAAGTGGGTAGAGTGAGAATGTAAATATGTCCCTCGCGCTGCCGCTGCTCATGCTGTTGCCATTGTCTTGCGCTCCCTCAGTTGGCGGTTTTTCATGTGGAAGTCAAAGGACTGGCAGCGCAAGCGCCAGTGAGTGTTTACATTCACCCGTCTCTCACGCTTGCTGCCGGTCATTGAGCGCGAGTGTTTTGTGGCAGCCTGTGGTGGTTTTATTTACTATTTTGATATTTTGATGTAACACAGTTACTCTGTGGGTATTTATAATGTCACAGTCTACGTCGTCGCCGGAATGGAGTAATGAGAAAATAATGAAGTTCCTGGAACTTTACGCAAGGGAGCGAGCGATATGGGATCCATCGGATAAAAATCATAAGTTGAAACACAAAGTACACCATGCGTGGAATCGCATCAGCAATAACTTGGATAATACTCCAATAGAAGACTTGAAATCGAAGAAGAAATCCCTCATGGCCACGTTTCGACCTCTATTAAAGAAAAAAAAAGCTTCTATTCGTTCCGGGTCAGGTGCTGACGATGTGTTCCAACCAATATGGTTTGTTTTTGAAATTAAGGAGAACTTTTTGGGATGAATTTATGACGTTGAGGAAATTATAAACATGGAAGACAGGGTAAGTTCATTCATATATTTAAAACACTTATTCTTGTTTCAATTATTTATTAAGTAATTATTAAATATTTACAGTATTTAAATTATGGAAATAATGACCAAATTCATTTCGAATTTCACAATATTTGTTGGCGAGCGTCTTGCCACATGTGGTATTGGCCTAATTGCTGAAGTTTCAGGGTTCTTTTGTATTTTTTTCCAAGCGCCATCCACATGTACTCCGTCAACTATGGAATCAAAAGTTCCTGGGGGGGTGTACAGGTCATAATTACTAGAGGTACATTTTCTATGTCAATTTCGATTGGTTTTTTAAAAATTCTAAAAACTGAAGTTAAAACACATTTTCAACAATGACACGAGAACTTGAAAGTTTGTAATGGAAAGTACGTTCCATTGTGCCAATATTGTGATTACCTGGAAAAGGTTTCATTATGTGTTTATGTAATGCAAAAGCTCCATCCCCAAGAAATACATAGGGCACATTTGTTTCTCTTCCGGGTAATGGGGCATCTGATGGCAAATTAATGGTATTTGTGTCAATTTTTTGCCAAAGTAAACAATGTTGAAAAATTCCCTCATCACTAATGCGCCCCTGGTAACCGATGTAACAAAAAATAAAACGGTATTTACTATCAACTAAAGCCATTAGTACGATGCTATGTGTACCCTTAAAGTTATAATATCTTGAGCCGCTGTGTACTGGGCAATTAATTACAATGTACTTCCCATCTATAGCTCCTACGCATCGTGGAAACTTATTTCTAAATCTTTCTTCTATGAGTAACCATTCATCTGGTGTTTGTGGTAACTGAAACAAAGAAAACATTAAATATGAAGAATATATAAAACAATAAAATGAAAAATATATACAATATATTAAATATAATATACAACATTAAAAATTACTAATAATATACGGTTTTTTTTCAGACTTTACTTAGTGAAGATTTGCCAGCCCCACCGCCAACGCCAATTCAGTCGCAACAAACTGTCGAAATGCCACTTTCATCACCATCGCAGACAGTCTCATCGCGATCACACACCAAACCAATCAAGACCAGTAAAAAAGCAAGCCTCAATACAGATGAAGCACAAAATAAAATATCTCAAAGTTTGGATACTTTGAACCATGTACTAAGAGAAAAAAGAAAGTATATAAATGATGAAGATGAGTGCGATATATATGCGAAACTTTTGGCAAAAAGATTACGAAAATATCCGGAGTCAATGCGACCTAGAGCTATGTACCAAATAGATAGGTTGCTTTTGGAAAATCCTTGTCCTGCTGAACGACCATCAAGTGTCTACTCGTCTCATTCATCGCAATCACAATATTCCGATTACCAAATTTCATCAAGACAGACTGCAATGCATGACACTCCACAATCTCCAGAACCTCAACTTTATGTCTTGCAACCACAGATCAGTATTCCGGAAAGAAGTGATACACCTCAAAACCAAAAAATGGATATCATTTCATCAGCATACTGGAGTTTTTCTCAAATGTAAGAGTTCTTATTCATTTATTTGTTGATTACTGTTGTATTTTAGACAATTGGCCCTATGATGTACCGTCAATTCGGGTGACTTGTGACAATTTTCACATTCAGTCGACAATATCTATGAAAAAATTTGTCAAATCTTTAAAGTATTGCTACCAGGTTTTGCGTCCTGACGTTTAGAGTGGACTTATGACATTAAATTTGACTCCTGACCTCGATAGCTATTTTATTTTTTTAAATTTTGACTGTCTCAAGTCACCCTCCATTTCGGATGACTTGAGAAAACGGTGTTCTATGGGCCTCCACGCAAGTTTGAAACTGTTAGTGCGACTTGAAACACGTAATAGGTTTTTTAAAAAATATGTAGACAAAAAATGCAAAAATAGATATACAAGAAATATGTATTTTTATTTAAAAAATGAACAACATGGTATTTCTTTGGAGTGCGTTGTTTGGCGAACAGGATGTAAAACTACAAAACAAATCTAAATTTAATAAACAAAAAAAATTAAATTTCGACTGAAAATGTATGCCTGCCTCGTTTGATTGCGAGTGGCTTTAGTCGTGTTATTATTTCTCTTTCCTATATTTCCTCTATATCGGGCACTTCTGGGAAAACATAAATATTTTTAACACCTGAACTTTTTCTTAAAAATTTACAAACGACTACACCATCTTGCTTGACTTCCAGGATTTGACCAATGAATTTTTTTTCATGGTTTTATTTGCTCGAACGCTGTAAGAAAACTCCAAGAGGATGAATTCTCCTATTTTAAGATTATTTAAATCGACAGATTCTTCTTGGGCATGGTTCTCGCTGAAGTCTTCTGGTGTATCTGATCTCTCTTGAGCAGATTAAGTATCGGAGTCTGACTCGGAGTCTGAATGACTTTGGACCTTCTGACGTTGATGCTGTTAATTTTCTTAGCCATGAACTTCCTCTTTTTCTTCCATATATGTTACGCTGGCACCCGCGCTGACATTCAGCTTTTTTTTGGGACTTTTCGAAATTTCGACTTACCATTTTCATCAAGTTTTTGAAGATACTGCTTTATCAGCCTCGGAAAAACAACCTTCGGGACCGTCTCCCTGTTCTTAAGCTTCCATTTTAAAAGAACAGTTGCGCAAAGTCGATTTAAGTGGTTTAAAATAAGCTGCATCTAATGGTTGACAAACATGAGTCGGATTCGGGTGATGCAAAATGAATTTTATATTGTATTGTCGACAGATCTGAATAACATTTATGCTTAGGTGGCTAGCAAGATTATCTCCAATGAGGGCATTTTGTTGTTCCTCCGGAAAATTTTTAAAATACTTTAATGCAACGTTTAAGAACCAATCTTCAAGCGATGTTTCATTAAACCAACCGGACTTACTCCTGTTGTATCTTGCTCCGGGTGGCCCTCCTGTTGTCCAAGTGGAATATAGATGCTCTGCCTTATATACTATATAAACAGGCAATAAATCTCCTGCGGGGCTGCCAGCAAACATTACTGAGTGACTAGCTTTCGACGAGTATATGCTTCGATGGACATGTTTCGACCCACGTCGTGCAATTACTTTAGTTTTTCCAGGGTCATCTGTAATATTAGTCCCGTCATAGTTCACTATCAGATGGGGTTCAACCCCTCGAGACTTTGTTCGAGCTCGTCAAGATATGAGTTTACTGTAGTGGAATTAATTCCGACCCTTGATCTTTTGATATTCTCACGCCAACTACTGCTTAAAATCTGCCAATGTCTATTTAAAAGCATATACCCAGTCTTTACCTGGCCAATTATCCTTTGGAAATTTTAGCACACCCTGTCTATCTAGGTATGAGTTTATTAAGGTTTTCAAGTAATTCCCTCTAATAGGAAAGCCCCAGCGACAAGCAATTACAATATCTTCAACAACCCTTTCCTCTTCCTGCGACGAAAGTATGATTTGACCGCCAGGATTTCGCATATGGAGATCGTTTATTTTTCTCTCAATAGTCGCCGCAGAAAATCCATATTTTTGAGAAAGTTTTCGGTAGGGTGTTCTATTCCTTCTCCTTTCCTCAGTGGTAGATTTTCGGGATCAAAGTCTGCTTAACTTCTGCTGCCAACAGTTCTTTTGTATTTTCCTATGGTTATTCTGAAAATAAATAAAAAATTAATAGATAATTTTTAGGAAATGGCCTTTATAAAAACTGCGGGCGAATTGAGACACTGTCTCAACTCACCCGCTTGTGGGTGGTCATTTATGTTTATTGCAAAAATTGAAATGTCAAAATATACTTACCGTACATTGATGGCTCTCGCCACAATCGTAATACAATGCCTGATGACTATATCAAACTATAACAACCAGCAATGCTTGGTACACAAGCTGTAGATAAAGTTTTTCGAACAAAAATTTTTTTAATTTCGCAAAATCTTAATATTTGTAAGAGGAGAGCAACACACCTTCCGGCTGTTCAAACTGCACTGAACGGGTGGTAGCTAGATCGGTAGTCGTCACCAATACGCAGCGGCGGCTTCGTGCCAGTTGTAACAGCATTGCCAGTTATCTTGTTATTTATCGAGAGTTTTGTCTCAAGTCACCCGAATTGACGGTATCACCTCTGTTTATTTTAACTGTTTTGATATATTTTACATCATAGCAAAAGAAACTTAACAGTGTGTTAAGAATTTAACAGTGTTGTTAAAATAAGCAGAGGTGACACATCACAAGGCCCAATAAATACAAAATTTGAAATTAGACTCCTACTTTTATTATTTACCTTAATTTGATCCTTCAGAACAGAATTGATAGCTTTGCATACTTCAGGAACAATTATCGAAATGGCTGGTGTGGAAACCTTGAATAAGTAGTGGAGAGTTCGATAACTATCCCCTGTTGCTAAATATCGTAAAGTTATCGCCAAACGTATTTTTGGTGGTATGGTCATTCGTAATCTAGTTTGGTTGCTAACATCCACCGTTTTCTTTGGCGACGACATATTCGATTTCTTTTCAAAACAGTTACATAGTTATACTGTGCAAACATAGCGCTGTGGCCCCAACAATTTCTACGTCCGCCATTTCTGTGAGTTGAACAGAAGTTAAAATTAAAATGGCTGAATGTGAACACACACTCGCGTCGATGTTACCGCAGAAGTATTTTTGTGCAAGACAGCGGGCAGTGCGAGTAGCAGCGGCAGTGGCTGAACATAAATGGAGCATTAAAGATAACAACGTCCGGTTGTTTTAACGAAAAATTTGACAGTTGCCCCATTATTTTGACACAATAAAACAAATTTTCCATAGAAAATAATAATTATTATTAAAAGAAAAATATTAAACACAAGAAGAAAAAATGATCCATCCCACTAAGTGTTCCTGAGCGCTTTAGCCCGGTAGGCTAAACTTAGCTTAGCCGTGCTTCACATTTATAAAAAAAATTTTTAATGTAAAAATAGAAAATTCAAACATCTGGTAACCCATAATCAAGATGAAGACTGTACGTTACTCTTACTGTAATTGAAGGTTTTTGCAATTGTTCTAACGTAAGAACAAGCATGACCACAAAACACAGTTTTAAAACTCATCCAAATGAAGTGTATCTGACCATAAAACACAGTTATAAATCTTATCTAATATATTATGGTAATTAATTAAGTTACTGTTCCGGGTGGCCAACTAAGAATGGACGCCGGTTATATCTCGGGAACTATCCATCTGACAACATTGGAAAAAAATACTAATGGGTAAAGCGGTTAATCGAATGATGACCGCTAGGGGGTGCAACTATTATAGCCAATCAAAAAACGGGCCTTTTCTCAGAAAATATGCAAGTGAAGATATATTTTAAATACGTGTTTTGCTCTGTCAGGAAATTTAGTGGGAACGTCAAGCATGTTTTTATTTAAATGGCAATAACTCTGGTACGAGTTAACGGAATTGAACAAAGTAAGTCTCGTTTTACTTAATAATCTGCTGCATAAGCATTGTCCGAATAGATTTTGCCGTGGTAGCTAGAGGGCGCTGTTTGACATTGCAACAATTACTGTACATTATCATGTAATTTTTAAACAGCATGCTGTCTCTTTTTACATAGTTAAATAGATTACGAAATTCCTAAAAAGTCAGCTCAAACCGCAACTTCGTCTCTTTTTTCCAATGTTTTCAATAAAACAAATATTAGGCCGCTGGCGGGCATGCTCTACCTGTGCCGGAACATTCGATATGATCTTCTGTGCTCTAGGCGTATAAAATTCAAGCGCGGAGCGGGCAGCGGCGAACCGATAATATATACGATGACGCTTTTTTCGACGATTTCATGAAAAAAACGGGTCTTGGAAAAAAAGTTTTTCGACATTTAAAGCAACAGAAGAACCAATATTTCTCAAGAAGGGAAATTTACTACCGTAGGTATCATTTCCTTTTAAGGTAATAAATAGAAAATGAAAGTCCTAACATATTGATGGAAACCGTCATCTTTCTCAAAACGGACAATTTATGCACAAGAAGAGAATAAAAATCATTTCTTAGAGTCACAAAAGTTAGTAGGCCGTGAAAACAAAATTGGAACCAATAAGTCAAAATATTAAAACATTTTAGTTTCATGTCAGTCTCATTTAGCTGCTATTTTTCAAAGGTTGTCTTGATTTTCCAAATCGCATTGGTACCATTTCGTGTTATCATTCAAGTGTTTCGTGTTGTTGAAGTTTTTCGTGTTGCTGTTCGTGTTGCGTTGCCGTTTAGTATTACAAGGTGCTTAAACACCAACGAATGCATGAGAAATGATACAGTTGTTGCAAGGTAATTCGAACTACCGTTCGAAACATTCTACTATACACTTGCAAAAGTTTACTTAATGCTTTTCCTACAAAAACCAATAATATCCTGTTGAATCAGTGGTCACCATCTTGTTTCAGATTACATCCATATCACTTAGTCCTGCACCAGTCATTGACTGCTGCAGATCTTGACCGAAGACTAGAGCATTTCCACTGACTTTTTGATATGACGGTAGAAGATCCGCAAGTTTTTTGACGTAACATGCCTGGATTTTTATTTATGAGTCGAGTAAGAGATATGGTTTTTGCAACCACACCCATTACACGAGATAACATGATTGGACGAATAAGGAGCTGTATGCAAACTGTTCCAGTTACTGAAGTAGAGAGTGAAGATTGGTCTACGCAGGAAAAGTTGTTTAGGTGCATCGAAAACGATTGACGGCAGATTGAAAATTTAGGGCGGCATTGATTAAATTGTGACAATTATTTAAAAATATTTTTCCCAAGTAAAATATAGTATAGATATTGCATAACCAGCAGCTCAATACTTGTTTGATTGATATCTTCGGTTGGAAAAAAGATACTAAGTTGAGGTTTGCGCTGGCTTTTTAGGAATTTTGTCTTCTGTTTAACTATGTAAAAGAGACAGCGTACTATTTAAAAAATTCATGATAATGCACAATCATTGTTGTAATACCAAGCAGCGCCCTCTAGCCATCACGGCAAAATCTATTTGGACAACGTTTATGCAGCAGATTCTAAGACAAGAAGAGCAAATCTGCGCGTTTTACAAGTGGCATTTTATCTGTTGCATTTGTTATTTTTCCAAAAATATGAAAACTGGTCCCTAAGCTGACCCATTCAAATTTGAAATGCACTACTTTTTGTTCTAATTACGTACACTCGAAACACAATTTTCTGGAGGATTCAAAGTTTTAAAATCGATTGGGAAGACAAATTTCCTAATTTCTACACGAACACACGTGTACCTTAATTATACTGCAACGAGAATTCAAATTATAATGATATAATTTCGTTTTCTATGAAAACTTTAATGCGCAGGTGCACGAAGACGGTCTAATTATACCAGGTTATCGCGGGTAAGTCCGCGTTACTTGCATCATAATTGCAAAGATCAATCGTATATTAAAAGTACCAAACTGTAATTTTCTTTTGCTAAATGACATATTTCCTGTAATTTGACATATTCATTCATTATTAGAAACTCGCGATAATAAACGGATCGCGTACATCAATAAAATGGTTATAGCGAATATCTTATTGAAATTATGTACACAGTTTGGTTTTTAATAACGAAAAATAAATCATGATTAAAAATAACCTTGCTCAAAGGTTTTAATTTATATGTATTATAATATTTATATATATATATATATATATATATATATATATATATATCTCTGTATATATTATATATCTAACTATATTAGAATTTTGTTTCTGTATTAATTTACCTGTCCTAAAAATTAGCAATTACATAAAATTAGATTGGTAATACACGTTTTATATGGAAATTAAATCTGATCACAGTTACACACTTTGCGTATCATTAAATACAATAGGGTTTTTAAAAATCGGTTAAGGTTCGCAAACAATATATTTAGATAAACTGATAATTTTCAAAATTTAAACGCAATTTTATGAGAATTATATTTATCTTACAAGAGAAAATTTCTTTTCTGAAATAAAACTGGTTTTCAATATGTAAATTTCAGTTCTTTAAAGGTATTTTGGCATTTGGATATTTTACAGGTGTTTAACACATACTGTAGAGTTAGGTTTGTATTAGGGACATGTTTATAAGTAAGTTAAATGCAGGAAATATGGTAAAATTCAAGAAAGGTTTACCATACGAACATAATTTGATCATTACTCACATTATATGTGGAAGCGGATGTGTGATAAACAAAGTGGTGCATAATAAATATGAAGAATAGTGTATAGAACAATTTTACAGAAATATATTTACATGAAAATACATTTTTATGTTAGAATTTTGAAAAAGTGTTAAACAATATGATTTCTTAAAGTGACTTAAATTTAGACAATACAAGCAAGATGAACTATGAATATAATAAAGACAGTTTTTACAAGTTGTATGGATAACATTTTGGTGAATATGAACGTTTTAAAACGCAAATTATTTGTATATTTAGAAAAAAGTTAGGTTATGTGATAAGGTTAATATTTTTTACAAATTTATAGTTTTTTTGATTCAGTTAGGCTTAAAATGTGTTGTTAATGTGATTAATAGGAGGTTTTCCTCATTTTCACACAGAAATTTAATTTGTACAAGGCATTTGAATGCAAATTTTGTGAAATGGGTGACAATACAGATTTACTTTGGTAAATATGATTTTCCTTTAAATTTAAGATTTTGAACATTTAATGAATGTTTTCTAATAGAAATTTTCATCAGGATTACAAATATGTAGTTAATTTAAGTGTAGGTTGTAAGATTATTTAAATATAAGCAATTTTAAGTTAGAATAAGTCAATATTTAAGAGAACTATATCAAGTTGGGTATCGATTTATGCAGATTTTAACACAGATTTCATTTCTGTTATCAAAGCTTAAATCCATACCTTTATAAGAAAGTTATCGCATAATTTCTAATTTAGTTAAATTTTCAAAATTATTCTGACCAATCATAGACATAGTTACATTATTTAAATTTCTAAAAAAAAATTGAAAATGTGGTAACAACCAAAAGGGTATAAAAGGAATTGCTTGTGAGCATAATCTGTCTCTATATTTTTCCAGTTGTTTGCAAAGTTTAAAAAAGTATAGTGTTTTTGTGCAACAAGTAAGTTAATTAACCTCAATAATTTGTTTAAAAATAAAGTTAGGTTACCGATACCTGTTCATATTCGTAAAGTTTAGTACGAATTAAATTTCTTATTTGTGACGATTAATGTTTAACGATTTTAAAATTTCGTTTGTTTAATTTAAATGCTGGTTACGTTTTTCAATAATAAAATTGTAATCATTTGAATCAAGTTGAAAATTCTTAATACAATTAAATAATATCATTATCGATAAAAATTTGTGGTTGGGTGAAACCGTAAAGCTTAGAATAAAAGCGTTTACCGAAACAAAGTGAGCATCTACCCGAGGGCCTGTGCGAAGCTATTAGGTGAATTGTAGCAGCGAACTTCGTGTATTAAGAATTTCGATCATCTTGGAAAGTACTTGCATGTACCAATGGAACCAGCTGTATGAAGACATCCGTTTGCAGATAGGACTTTGCACATGTGAGTTAATTTTTGATCATAACCCTATTTATTGTGACTTTATTTGTGTGATTCCCTGCACTTATTATTTGTTTATGTATAAGTGTAAATATTTATGTAATAGTTGTATAAACACCTGCAAAATAAGTAGAAATTTAGTTTATTTCCAAATTTTATATATCAATTATCCAACTATAATTATAATTTCAACAAGTCATTATTTAACAAATTTGACATTTTTAGCAATTGAGTTCATTAAATTCATAACGCATGCGTGATAGTATAAATTTTGTTACGATACATTTAACATATAGAATTTTTTATATAAAGTGGAATCCACATAATATCGAACCAGAAACAATTTCCCTTTAAATCAGAACTCTATCCCCTAATGAGATTAGAGCTAGTCCGGTGCACCAAACAATAGTATTATTATATATTTTAATAAATTACCATTTAATAAATATTTAAATATTATCCAGTACAATATATATATATATATATATATATATATATATATATATATATATATATATATATATATATATATATATATATAATTTTGGTTTATGGATAGAATTTTTTGTTCAAAATGGTGATAACTGTTTAGTTTAATGGTTTATAAGAGCAAAATTCATGTTTTATTGACGACCCAGCTGAACTCTGTTCCTCTACTTAACACTGCTATGTTCAAATTTAAACAAAATTGACTTTTGGAATGTCATAAGATAATTAAAAATTTCAATAATTTGATTAACTAGTCTAAGCGTTTTTGAACATAATGATGTAACAATAATAAAGTAATCAATCAACTCTAGGTATTAGCATTGAGTAAAAAATCACTCAAACGGTCTTTAAAATAAGGTAGTGGAGGGTAATAAGGCCCACCTATCACAAATATAAAGAAAACAACAAGGAAAACAACTTTTTTTCAAAAATAAAAATAACACAATTGCTACAATGCTTTGGTTGAACTGTAGGTCTATTGCTATACCAAAACTAAAAACTAAAAACAGAAACGCGTTTAGGGCCCTTTAGAAAAATATCTTTAGTTATCGCAGTTTGGGCAAACAAACACGTCATCATCGTCCTTTGTTAATCCTACACAATCTTCATGACAAATGGTGCAAAGCCAAGCCTCTTTTTCCGGTTTTTTTCTTCACAGCAAGCTTCGCTTTCTTAAGAGTTTCAGCCCCTTCGTTTCTCCCTCTTTCATCAGTTGAATCGGCAAATAATGTTTTTGCGCCATGTAATATGATGCCTTTTTTCTAAAACATATTTTCTTCAAAGACATGTCGGGCGTTTTTAACATTGTTGAGAAGGTAAGAAGCTTTGCGGCGATTGCTCTGATGCAGACGTGGAAGGGTGTGATAAAGAGACTTGTTTTGGTTGTGTTTTAGAACATGAAGGTACTGAAGTAAAACCATTTGATGATGGCTCTGTTTGCTTGATTAAGTATTTTAATTTGTTGGCCTTATTTCCTTCAGTCACATTGTATACAATTCTTTCAGCATTGAGAGACAAAGGTAGGTTATCTTCTTCACCTGACCCATCTGGTTGGGGATCAATTTGCCTTCTGAAAACTTGTGAGGGTGCGCATGCAATGTTTAGAATGCTATTGGGATTAAAGGGGTAAATGCCTGTAGCATTAAAGCCACTTGTAGCCTTGGAAGCCGTCATACACTTTTTCCATACTGGCGTACAAACATCCGAAAGTCTTTCCTTGGGTCGGAATTTTGATCCCAATATTTTAGGAGCTCTTCGTCCCAAAAATGTTCAAAAGACCGAAACACAGCCTTATATAATGGTTGTAACCCATGTGTAGTGTTACTAGGAAGGTATATAAGTTCAATATCATATTGCTCCGCATTTTCTGCTATGGCTGCTCCATCTAAAAGTAAGATTACTTTGTCATCTGGTTTGTAGCGCACAAAATGCTCACGCCATGAACAGAAAATCTCTGTTTTCAGGCTGCCTTTGAGCCTGTTGGCATATTGTCACCAAACGTGGGTTTTAATCGAATCCCTTTGAACAGAATAATTGGAGGTATTGCGTTTCCAAGGGCGTTAACTCAAGCTACTATCGTAACGTTCGCAGCATGCTCATCTGAAACCAAGTAAACTCTTTTTGAACCTTTTAAGGCTAGCACTGATTGTTGGTGGTGCAACGTCAGTCGGCAACCTTTTTCGTCAATGTTGAAGATTCTTTCAAGGCAGCTATGTAAACCGCAGCTCTCCAACAATGTTCTTAATTTGGAAATATAATCACCAACAATGACCCGGTTAAGTTTTTGACACCTTGCTGGATTCATTGATTGCGCTTTTCGATTACTTAAACGAGGATGCCTCTTGAGAAAAGCCTGGTACCAATCTTCGCCAGCAACCTTTCGATTTTTGTTGAATTTGCTATTAATGGCATTTGTTTCAATGAAATTGAACACACTTCTACGCAAAGCTTTTGGCGTTAATGGAATTCCTATATTTGCTAGTCTAATAATTCTGTTTTCAAGCTCAGCCTCTTGCTCATTTGTTAAAACTGGTTTTCGTCCAAATTTCCTTTTAGCAGATCCTATTATAGGGTGATTCCTCATAGTGCGAATTCCACAACGATTTTCAACATATCTTTGTGAATGTCCTTCTCTTAATAAGTTTAAAGCTTCCGCCATCATTTCTTCATTCCAGTTTGAGCTTTTGTTTTACCATCTGCAAAATAAAGCAATAATTTGTTTAATTTTGCAGTTCACATGTAAGTAAAGAGTATGAACTTTACAATTTATGTCTGAAAATATGGCCCATTTCTGTTCAAATTTATTCTGAAAAGAAAGCCCAATCGTTATAGTTAGATGGCCCTTGTTTACGAAAGAGTAAAATACGATAAATATCATTCAAGTGAACAAGTCAGTAGATGTGCACGAAAACGTATTAAAAATTACATCTGAAATTTAGGCCCAAACCTACTTAATCTGAAAACAAGACGCGGGCCTTATAAGTCGACAATCATTAAATTTTTGAAAATGGCGCCAATTTAGGAATACGTGCAGAACCAAACCTTTTAACCTTTAATATTTTATTGTACAGGGTGGTCAACTAAGAATGCGAGGTACTGTATCTGGGAAACTATCCATCGTAGAGGCTTGCGCAAAAAAAAGGTATTACTAAAACGGCCAATACAAAAACCTGCAAAAGATTCTGAAATGGCTGCAATCTTGAATCTAAAAAAGTGATGTTTCTGTGAATTCTGCTATATTAACCTAATAAAAAAATAACTAATCCTTGAAGTCGAGGATAATCTGAACTTTTTTTGTTTGGCACTTTTTAACGTATCTATAAGAATAAAGTGGTGGGGGGTATTCAAATGTTTCCTTAAATCACCCCCGTATCTTCGAAACGGCTAATACGATTTTAAGAAACTTGGACGCGTTGAAAAGAGTTTTTCTTGCGCTACAAATGTTAAAATAATTGAAGTTTTGTTAGTTTCACATATCGTCGCTAGAGGGCTTTGTTCCACATTCCGACAGAAATGGTTAATTTTCACAAACAAATTAAATGCGTTGGTATAACTTTTTTTCATGAACAAGTAGCTAAATGATGCCTAAACAAGCTCGCGGAAACCGCATCTCGATATCTTGTTCCTAACCTAAAATATCGGCCAAAGGGGACTTTATACGAAAATCCCTTAAATTTTTATTTTTTTTAATTATATTTTTCTGGAATTGTTTCTATTATGTAAGTTGTGGCCCTAAAAAGGACTGATTCAAAGGAGGAAGGTTTTGGAAGTGGGCTCTGTTTTCGTCATTAGGCTTAGTCCTGAGAAGGACTGTTTCCCCACTTGAGTCGAATTCATATGTTATGATTTTTTTCTTAAGCACTTGACTACTCTCAGATTCGAACTTGGTACCTTTCACTTACACGTCTGACACCTTTACCGCTGAGCCACTGAGTAATCGAATATATAACTTTTAGAACTAGTGCGATGTATGTGGCTTCTTTGAGTTTCCATTGGATGCGGTAGTCATCGTTCCAGATATGTTCGGCGATTCTAGATTTTTCTGTTTCGCCCTTCGGACGTTGTTCTTATGTTCCTGTGTTCTCACTTTGAGCGGTTTACTGCTCTCCCCTGTGTATGTTCTGCCTCATTCGCATGGTAGGTTGTATACACAATTCTTGGAATTCTGACCTTCATTGTTGGTTTTGGCTAATATTCCCCTGAGCCTTCTGGTCGTTTTAAAAGCATTGCATATCTTGGTATTAGCTGCCTATCCTTCGTATTTTGTCTGAGGTACCTTGTATATATAGTATTATAGCTGTATATTTAGGTTCTTCTTTTCCGGTTACCCTTTCCCTGTTTAGGTTAGGTATATATATATATATATATATATATATTCGTATATAATGTATTGTTACGCTAGAATGTTATGTAAACCCTACATTATCAGGAGAATGACTTCCTAACTACGCTGCCGTAGCAATGCACATTCAAAAATTTTGAGTTTTTATCGAGTTTGTGATACCGGTGACCATTGAAATTGTTATGATATACTAAATTATGTTGCTACTTAATAATGTCGTTGCCAGACTTTGGAAAATTCATTTTCACGAGAATGTAACCTTAGCAATAATTCTGATTATTAGTAATACAAACGCAATAATTACATTTCTAGTAAATTATAACTAATTCAGAAATTATTTAAAATTAAGTAGTGCTCTTTGAAATTGTTAAAAGCGTCGATAAATGCCCTTTTACGTCAAAATTAAAATCACCAGCGCAGTAGTGTCCTCTCAGGACTAAGCCTGATGACGGAAGCAGAGTCCGTTTCCGAAATGTTGCGCTCAAAAATCAAAAACTGTGGATATAGGCCGATCAACTTAACTAATATGAAACCACAGTTACAAAACAATTGTAATACAGAATCAATTATCATTATTAATATGATGTATTATAGTTCAACACCGATCTTAACATTTTTCTGTTTCTTTGGGTTTGCCAAATAATATGGTCGATGACTTTAGGGAATACATCTGAAGATTGTGCTTCTTGACTTAACAACAACAATGGATTAGCAACATCACTATTAATACAATTACTTGTCTGTTGCATATTATTAGTTGCGAGCACGTATTGTATTGAATATCATCGGAATACTGATGGCAGGTTGTATGTGTAAGTAATTAGGAACAGTAGCTGTATAGATGATAAATAAAATTGGACCCAATACTGATACTTGTGGAACACCTAAACGTAACATTGAGAGTTTTGATTTTTGACCATTTAAAGCTACTTGTTGAGTTCTACCAGAAATGTAATTAGTTATGAACTTTGACGCATCCTACTAAATCCAAAGTATTGTAATATGTATAACTTTTTGTGATCAATAGTGTCTAAAGCTTTGGAGAAGTCTGATGATACCAATACCGACAACTAACCACCATCTATAACTGTAAAAACTTGATCAGTGATATGTAAGAGAGTCATTATACAATTATAACCCTCTTTAAAACATGATTGGGCATTGGGTAAAATCTTATTCTTATCGAGATGAATCTTTATTTAATCGGCTACAATCTTCCCTAAGACTTTTGATAACCTTGGAAAGATGCTAACAGTTCTTGAAACCGAATAATTTTTAGTTTAGGCACCGGTATAATGTTGACATTTTTCATACAGTGTGGGATTTTAATCAAACATTTATGATATTAGTTACATACGGAGCAACAAAAAACATTTGTAAATTTACTTCATCAGATCCAATTGATTTAATTTTAATATTATACATATTTCTTAAAGCTTCTTCACTAACTTCACGAAATTTAAATGTAGTTTTAATAGTACTTTATACATTTAGTAACATCCTATAGTTTGACTACATTGAAAGCATTACTTATCGCATGAACATTATCCAATTATATCCAAATACGTATTAGAAATTTCTTTAGTCGGTCCTTGGTCGACCGCCGATGATGGTAGCTTATTTATTGAAACACGTTCGGTGTTATTATTATAGCAGATTTATTCCTTGCGCTTTCATATTTTATAAATTTAGTTGACATTCATATTTCAAATGTTTGTTCACACAGGACAGCTGAAATAGCATAGAAACGTTTACTTTTGATTACACGATTCCTGTCCAAAAAAGATAAGTATTATAATTAATTAGCGCCTTAGACAAGTTAGTTATTATACAGGGTGGGGCGGAGAATCTTGATTATTTGAATTTGGCGCCCTAGAGCGACGTTTGCTCGGTGGAGGGTGGTGGTATGCACAGTTGAAAAAGTGAGTAATAAAGTTTTATCCCGCTTGATTCAGTTAGCATCATGGAGTGGATGAAGGTGCAACGCGCGTTCACTGTCGGTGCGTATTTTAGTAACAGTCGCTCAATCATTGCCACGCAGTGTGCATTCAGTGTCCATTTCAATATTGCGCCCCGTGCCCGTGTTCCCGATCGACAGTGAATTATTTCATGGGTAAACAACTTCAGGAAAACTGGTGATGTGAAAAAGAAGAAAGCTGGACTTCCACGAACAGTAGGGCCACCGCAAAACGTCAACTTGGTAAGGCTGTTTGTTTTGCGATCCCCTAGGCGCTCTGCTCGAAAATATGGTGCTGCTGTTGTGTTTTCTGCTCATTCTGTGGAGTGGATCCTCCATGAAAAATTGAAATGTCACCCGTCCAAATTACCTTCAGTGCAGGAACTTAATCCACGTGATTTTGTTGCTCACGAAAATGCATGTGAAGCGCTTCTTGCAATGCCTGATGACGTTCTTATTTTCTTCAGCGATGAGGCTCACTACCGTCATTCAGAATCTGTAAACAAGCAGATCTTGTACTATTGGAACCCTCGTAACCCCAGACAACTTCATCAGCGTCTTCTAAATTCAGAACGTGTGACTGTTTGATGTGCACTATCGCGAGTTGGAATAATCGGTCCATGGTTTTTGGAAGAAAACGAACGGGTTGTAACAGTGACTTCGGACCGTTATGTCCACATTATTGAGGAGTTCTTCCTGCCAACACTTACTGAGATGGATTTGAGAGATGTGTGGTTCCAGCAGGACGGTGCTTTGCGGCAACACTTCCCGGGACGCATCATCTCCTTGGGAGGCGATCTGCACTGACCAGTACGGTCTTTTGATTTAGCCCCCTGTGATTATTTTCTATGTGGCTACCTAAAATAAATTGTTTACAACGATCGTCCTAGAATCCTGGATCACCTTAAGAACAACATTCTTCCAACTATAGCCAACATACCCGTCGATGTGCTGGAAAGAGTTGAACGAAACTTCAGAATTAGATTAACGCAGTGTATTGACAATGACGGACTCCATCTGCCTGATGCTGTATTTAATTTCAAAATAAGCGAGTTGCTCCGCCCCACTATTGGCCACAACAGCCTTACTTTTATAATTTGCCCATTTTATATTCATATACTTTCCGAAAGTGTTGTCGACTTGGTCGAAATTTAACTACTTAATTACTTAGTTTACCGATAAGGTGTAGGTTTAAAAACAAATATGTACACACAAAATTTAAAATGCCAGGGTAAAGACCTTGGAAAATTCAAATTCTTCATCTAAATATGGCTTCCCATTTATTCTTTGCTTAATAAAAGTCAATGCTAAGATTTTTTTTTAACCTTTATTGCGCCATAAATGAAAAACAATGAAAACATATGGGTTCACTGTTGCGTTCATTTCATGATTTTCAAAATTGTTTAAAGAAACATTGAATTGTAGCGCAAGAAAAACAAAATGGGCATTACTTTTTTATAATTCATAATTAGTTATTTATGTATATAATGTGCGTTTTTTTACTTTCAATATACAGGGTGTTCCAGTTTTTTGCAGCAGGACTTTAATGGTCGATAGAGCTTTCAAAATTAAGACAAAAAGTTCATATAAACATAGGTTGCCAAACGCTTAGTTTTGGAGATACAGGGTTTCAAAGTTTTGATTTTTTTTCAGTTCTTTTAATTTATCTTCAAAACTATTTAAAATAATAAATCCAAATTTAGTACACATATTACACTCATTAAACTCAATATTAAGGGTAGGTTAACGTTTATCAATATCTACAGGGTAGTACATTTTCTGGGGTAGTGTACCCTTTATCCCCCCGAACTTTTTCATGCGACGGCTCTAACTCTTAAAAACCAAAAACTTAGATTGCCCATTTGATTTAGGAACTTTTTTGTCTTCTGCTTTTTTTTCGAAAAATGCATAGTTTTGGAGATAAATTAGCTGTAATCCATGAACAGCTTCCAAATGGTAAGTAAAGAACGTCTGATGCTCCCGCAAAAATAGTGTGTCTTGAAAAGAACAATAAAAAAAAAGAATCATATTATGTCAAATCTCACGTTTTATTTTAAATACAACTTGTGCATAAGAAAGAATGTAATTTATTTAGGTACATATTTTATTGTGTTAATATAGAAACTGGCTGGACAACCATTATCCAGGAAGATGGATCGGTCGTACAGGCCCAGTTCCCTGGCCGCCAAGGTCTCCAGACCTAAATTTTTTGTGTGGGGATATTTAAAAGAAAGGGTGTATGCAACTCCTGTGACAACAAGAGATGAACTCATTAATAGGATTAGGGATGGGTGTAATGAAATAAGACAATTTTTAGTTAATATTCCACGTGCAATTATTCGTCGGTGTGAATTATGTATTAAACAAAATGGTTCACATATTGAACAGTTTCTTTAAATTCATTTATTATTACGATAGCGTTTTTGTTTTGTTGTTGTAGGTTAAGTTTATTTGTTTAATTTATTTATTTCGTTCGTTTCGTTCTTGTCAAGGCACACTATTTTTGCGGGAGCATCAGACGTTCTTTACTTACCATTTGGAAACTGTCATGGATTACAGCTAATTTATCTCCAAAACTATGCATTTTTGAAAAAAAAAAACAGAAGACAAGAAAGTTCCTAAATCAAATGGGCAATCTAAATTTTTGGTTTTTAAGAGTTAGAGGCGTCGCATGAAAAAGTTCGGGTGGGGGATAAAGGGTGTACCACCCCAGAAAATGTACTACCCTGTGGATATTGATAAACGTTAAACTACTCTTAATATTGAGTTTAAAAAGTGTAATGTGTGTACTAAATTTGGATTCATTCTTTTAAATGGTTTTGAAGATAAATTAAAAGAACAAAAAAAATTGAAACTTTGAAACCCTATATCTCCAAAACTAATCGTTTGGCAACCTATGCTTATATGAACTTTTTGTCTTAATTTTGAAAGCTCTGTCGACTATTAAAATCCTGCTACAAAGAACTGGAACACACTGTATAATGTATTAGTTTTGAATTGTAACTGTTTTAATTAAACTCAGAAAAGGTTACTTATTACCATTGTATTATTGTAAGTACAATGTTATTATTACACAGAGCATAAATGTGATTTTTATTGTGATAACTGCATATTCGTTTTAAAAGAAGACATGAATACATAACGAATTTTTTTTAAATATCCGTGCTGTCCATTATTGAGATTTACTTCACATTGATATATTGGTACACATGTATTTATGTTACGATATCAAAGAAAATAAACATTGGGATTACGTTTTTCCATTAATATTAAATTCGCAGCTTTTCCAACATTCGTGCTTAAAATTTAAAGCTAGATTGCGGCTGGGTAGCGTTGGAATGCATTTTCGGATTTTTTTCTATTTACATAAATAATTTATATTTGTGGTGTAGTTGAGATAATAAATTGTGGTTGAACGAACGTTCGTGAACTTTTTCATAAGTGATTTATTGCATTGAGATAATGCAGTGAATTTAATGCAATAAATCTTTAAGAAGTATTTGTGTGTGCATTATCCGTATGGGATATCATCAAGGAAATTTTATACTAAAATTGTTGCTGTTAATATGCTTTAGTATCAATATTAGTTTAACATAATAACCTAACGGGGTGTTTGCCAATAAACCGAAAATAAACTAAGTCGCCATCTGGCATTTACGATCACTAATTTCTGTATGGTGCAAGTTTCAGACTATATAACTATAACAACGATTTCCTAAGTATTAGTATTACAGATTGGCTATTTATTGTTGCTTATGTACATGATAAGTGTATAACGATCTTTTTTGTACAAATACGGTTTACTTTACGCTTTGTGGTTGTTTTAATTTATATATTCTTACTCTATTAAATGTGATGAGAAATGATTGATCTTGTATGATTAGAACCATTTATAATTTTACTACTGTCACGAAATATTCACAAATAAAATAAGATCACCTATAATTATCACTTCCTGAAAGATAAAACTGGAATCACTTCTAGTTAGTAAATGTATAGGTATTTTTTCTAAAACAATTTTAGATCGTTTAACATAAATTAAAGCCTATCCCTTCACCACTCAAAGTGAACGATTATCTAATTGTTTTCTGAGTACTCTTTAAAATAAAGTTTCAGTGCAATTCCCTTGGCTTGCGTCATTTTTACTGCCTTATGAAGTGTATACTCTGAATTATTGTATATCACACGTAATGCTGGATGACATTCACAAATTTAAGAATTTGCTCACACAATAACATACGGCCATCTTTTATCTTCTACTTAAAACTATGCAACATACCTTCAAACACACACTATTCTTATTGTTTGTCAATATTCAAATTATATTTTTTACATAATTCGACAAATCTACTTACCTGCAGATACCAAAAAATCTTTTGCCAGATCAGTTACTATTAATGTTAGACTTATTATCACCTCTCTATTACTCAATTCAACGAGATTGGGGGAACTCCGAATTGCACAATGACAATCAAACAGAAACGATTTAAATTTGTAGTGTCACAATCTATTCTATCCTAAAAGTGTTAATCGGAATTACCCGCAATAATTAAAACACTATAAAATCTTTAAGGGCATGACATGGAAATTATTTGTAATTCCTACAAGCCGAATATTGAATTACTCGCGAAACTTAAAGCCCGACAAAAATATTTGGCTATCTTGTGGACAGGCTACGCTGCGTTAATTGTATAAGATATGAATCGATAAGATTACGTGCTGCAGCATAGTGGCATAGGAAAATTATAAACGTATCCAAACTAGAATTAACAAGCTTTGTGCCTTGATGATTCAACACAATTTTAATTACAAACTAGGAAAGAACCATCAGGAAAACCCAGCTGTTCACTAATCAATAAGGAAAAGTAAAACAAATCAAGAAAATAAATGGATCAATATCCAAAAACAGAAAATGCCATTAAATCAGATTATAGTGCACACAATATATAATTTTTTTCCGGCGATCTGTAGTCCTGCGGGGACGTCCAGATCCAGGGCGACGTTGTTGCACCCCTTCATCGGATCATTTGGACCAACATCTCAATACTGTTGTAACGTTTCGGTTTACATGACGAACAATTTTTCTTAGCGAAAGTCCCGACTCTCTCATGCCAATAATACGGCCACGTTCAAAATCAGTCAATCAATTGGGAAAATGTTGATGTACGTACTTTGGCATTATTCTCAAGTTCAGAACGAAATTGTGAACAAACAATTTGCAAAATTGACAGTTAATTACACACTGATTAGTTTATTTCTTTAAATTTATTGTTACTAAGTGCAAACGAAAAAACAAAAAAAAACTACTAGCTAGATTTTATTCAATTTTTAATCGTTTGTTTGTTCTAATGAAAGACATCGTTGACGAAAATTTCAATAAGATCGTTAAACAAATTCTAGGTGTTGCAATTTTTATGGAAGTCAGTATATTTAGAATTTACATCAGTTCTACATACATAAAGACAAAATTTACATCGATTGGGGCTTGAATCGCAATGGCGCAGACGGTTAGCGCGATACTCTAGCAAAGTACAGGTCGTAGGTTCAAATCCTACTCGAAGTAAGCTTTTTATTTATGTATTTAATAATAATAATAATAATTTTTAATTACATATTTACCTTTGAACTTATTCGTTCATAACAAAACTTATAATACATTAATATTAGTCAAGTTGCTTTGGTATGTGTCAATCCTTGCGATATTGCAGGCTCATATTCCATTAATATAGTAATTTGATAGTAATCTCATTATATTTACAATTTACATCAGTTCTACATACATAAAGACAAATTTACATCGATTGGGGTTTGAATCTCGATGGCGCATGGTTAGATACAGGTAGTAGGTTCAAATTACTCAAGAAACTTTTTATTTATGTATTTAATAAACTTAATAATAATTTTTAATTATATATTTACCTTTGAACTTATTCGTTCTTAACAAAACTTATAATAAACACATTATACTTGTTTATTCGTAAAAAAAACTTTGTGCTTTGTTAGTAAGCATTCGCGATAATAACTGGAATATGCAAAGTATTACAATAATCTCATTAATTCTGTGTAATTAAATGTTAAAAAACGCAAAGTTACGAGAAAAAAGGCCGTAATGTCGAAACAAAAGCTTCGGTACTTGAGCTAAATTGACTTCTGTATGTTTGACATTCCGTCGATTAAAATCTTGTATATCGGTATGCATAATTAGATATCCATAAGTTTTGTAACATAATATATCATTATTTAAGCATTTAGGATCTTGTTTGGTTTGGTCCTTTGATAAATATTTTAGTATCTCAAGTTTACTGAATGAATAAACTGTTTTTAATAATCCTTGTTCCAAAATTTAAATTATCTTCATTTTCAAACTAATCTGGAGATAAGTAAAGTTTATATATTCCATTACACAACTAATATGTCAGATCGTAAGGATCTTACATTAATCGAAATAAAAATATTTCAGCTCACTCTATAACCACTACGTTTTTACACATTCTCTTTATATTGTAAGGTAATTCTTGAATTCTTTGATGCATCAAATTGATATTTATTGTATAAGTAGGTTTTATAATATCTCTAATCTACTAACTGAAAATGTAAAAACTACTGTTTTCAAATAAAATATTAATGCGTATCATCAATAAATGACAATGCAACGTACGAATACAGAAAAAGCTGTAAACATCAATAATTCACAACATCCGCAGTGACTAAGCATAAATTTAAAGTATTAGATACACAAACCCAAGAAGCAAATAAAAATATATTTTCTGTATTTAAGATAACTACTTACAATTGCGGATTATACAGTAAAAAGTATCTGTTAATACAGACAAAGTATTTTCAACAATTAATTGAGATTTGCAATGAGCTATTTCTTGATTATACGTGGAAAGCTAATGAAACCTCATTTGTTAATAAAAATTTTTATTTTCCCAAATGAATGCAAAGAATTTAAGTTTTTGCAATAATAATAAGTTAATCTTAGGGATCCACTTAAAATTCCCTGTACACCTGAAGGTTAAATATCTACCTGTTTATTTCATAAATTCTCCTGTTAGTTTTGCCAAAGACACGACGTAACACTTATACGCTATTGTCGTTGTCCTGAGAATCACTCTTGAACTCACCAGTAAACATGTCAGATCCTGTCCAGAACATCATCCCTGTCCAACGGAAACCGAGTACGCTGTAAGCCGTCCTATGTTAAGAAATAATCCAATAATTTACGCGCTAAACGTTCATCGTTTTCCTAACAAACGGAATGTTAATATAATTTGACAAGATCCAACAAGTCGCTTAATCCTAAACCACAGGACACGATAGGATTTCCTAATTAAGTCTCCCCAGAAAATAGTAGTAAAGAATGTAAGGCTTGATCTTGATTACCATTGGATTTATGGATAATGACTGGTGTTTTAGTACATCAAATTCCCCCGATAGTCTTTCGTAACACGTTAAATGTGTTCCTGAAAGGCATAAATAATCATTGGTCTCCAATGATTAAAAACCCGTCATCTACGTATAATGGGTAAGAAGTATTCTGATTAAATTCTATCAAGTAACAGAATACTAACATATCCGTCCCGAACAGCAGTTTTTAATAAAATATAAAGTCCCGTTAACACGGAATCTATTAATAAAACACCACCATCAATGATCACCAATTAGTAGTGGTACATGTACCCTAGACTAAATCAAATTAAATAAGACCATTTGGAAAAGTAATATTTATTTATTTAATCGCAAGCTTGCAGACAGATACTCTGTCCTTCGTCACGCGTAATATGAAAGTGGCAAATGTTGACTGGTAACATCAAATGACAAGTATTAACAAGTTAACTAGATAATTAAAATTAAATAACTGTTGTAAAGTATCAGTTCTTGAACACAAACATCCAGGTATCGTGGTTGGTCGTGTGTGTGTGGGTGTGATGTGTGCTGTGCTGAGTGTGTTAGTGTGCGTGCGTATGTGTGTATATGTGGTGTGGTGTGTGTGTGTGTGTGTGTGTGTGTGTGTGTGTGTATGGGTGTGCTGTGTATGGTGTATGTGTATGTGTGGTGGTGTGTGTGTGTGTGTGTGTGTGGTGTGCTGTGTGTGCGTGTGTGTGTTGTGCTGTGTGTGCGTGTGGTGTGTGTGCGTGTGTGTGTGTGCGTGTGGTGTGCGTGTGTGTGTGTGTGGTGTCGTGTGCTGTGTGCGTGTGGTGTGCGTGTGCGTGTGCAGTGCGTGTGTGTGTGTGTGCTGTGTGTGTGTGTGTGTGTGTGTGCGTGTGCGTGTGCGTGTGCGTGTGCTGTGTGTGTGTGTGTGCGTGTGCGTGTGCGTGTCGTGTGCGTGTGCTGTGTGCTGTGCGTGCGTGTGCGTGTGCGTGTGCGTGTGCGTGCGTGTGCGTGTGCGTGTGCGTTGATGTGTGTGTGTGCGTGTGCGTGGTGTGTGCGGCGTGTGAGTGGTATCGTGCGTGTGTGTGCGTGTGCATGTGCGTGTGCGTGTGCGTGTGCGTGTGCGTGTGCGTGTGCGTGTGCGTGTGTGTGTATGTGCGTGTGTGTGCGTGTGTGTGTGTGCGTGTGTGTGTGCGTGTGCGTGTCGTGTGCGTGTGGTGTGGTGGTGTAGTGCGTGGGGTGGTGTGCGTGTGCGTGGTGTGTGTGTATCGTGTGCGTGTGCATGTGGCGTGCGTGTGTGTGCGTGTGCGTGTGCGTGTGTGTGTGCGTGTGTGCGTGTGGTGTGCGTGTGGTGTCGTGTGCGTGTGGTGTGCGTGTGCGAGTGCGTGCGTGTGCATGTGCGTGTGCGTGTGCGTGTGCGTGTGTGTATGCGTGTGCGTGTGCGTTTGCGTGAGTGTATGTGCGTGTATGCATGCGTACATGCGGTGCGTGCGTGCGATCGTGAGTACATTCGTTCGTTCCTGCGTGCATGCGTGTGTACCTGCATGAGTGAGTGAGTTAGTGAGTGAATAACTGAGAGCGAGAGAGTGAATTAGTGAGTGAGGGAGCGAGCGTACGAGTGTGTGTATGTGTGTGCACGTTTGCGCGTGTATTCGTGTGTGTATGAGTAAATAAATGAGTGAGACAGCGAGCGAGCGAGTGTATGTGCGTATGCGTGTGCGTGAGTGCGTGCATGTGTACATGCATATAGATGTATGTTAGTATTCACGATAACTCTACGACCATAATACGTACGTACTTGAAGTTTAATGTTTAAGCTTCAATTCTATTCTCTTGGAGCTTATGTTGGGAGAAAGAGGGTGTAATATAGTACATTTTTTTTATTAAACATTTTTGAAACGGCTGCATACTTGAGAAATATAAAAATACCTAGATAGAGATCTGAAACGTATCGATTAATTGTGTTCTATGCGTAATTTGGGGCAAGGATTCCTAAATATTTATAAAAGTAATTTTATTTCACATAGCTTTTCTTTTGAAAGTATTTTAATACGAAGCCGAAATGCGTTAGAAATGAATTAAATGAGACTGAAAATGCTTAAATTGTATTATCGATATTTATTATACTAGCGGGAGGCAAATTAGCATCTATATATCTATTAACATCTATCTGACCAATGTTTAAACTCATATCTTACTGATTGTTTTTGTTTTTATATTGTTGCCTATTTTCGTTAGAAACGTATTAAAAAAGAGGTTGCATAATTATCCTAAAAATTATTAAAGTTATTTCATTTCTTTCAGTTTGTGCTTTTTAAGTTGGATGGTCATGTGTTGTTCCGTACCAGATATTTGTAGAAGTGAGCGGCATTGGAACTTTTTTTTCAAGTTAGCATCTGGATATGAAAATGTAAACTTTCAACATTATTACACATAATTAAGATACTTAGCTTTAGGGTTTTTAAACAGTGTATTTTTTTATTTATGTTTTGCATACATCACTGTTCAAAAATGGCTCCTAGCCAATAAACTTTCTTTAAATAAAACAAAAACAAAGTGTACAGTGTTCAAGGTGCAATCCAGTCAGAATAAGAATCAGGATATCAATATTTCAATCGAGGAATCCTCAAGTGAATGCACGGAATCCTTAAAAATATTAGGGATTCTTTTCACGCAAAACCTAAAATGGAAACAACACATTTTGTCTTTAAACCCAAAGATTTCAAAAGCAATTTTTAAAATTAGATACCTCAGAGATACCTTAACTACGTACATGTTAAAGACGGTCTACTACGCAGAAATTGAGTCACGACTTAGATATGGTATAGTCACATGGAGTTGCAGTCCATATTCGTACAACTTATTACTTTTACAAAAACGAGCCATTCGAGTTATCACTAAAGTTTCGGCCAAAACATCCTGTAGGCCACTTTTCACTCAATTAAACATACTCACAATCACTTCCCTATATATTCTTCAAGCTGCAAGTCATGTTCATAAACGGAAGTCTAAGCTTATAGCGACTAATAATGCCACACACACACACACACACACACACACACACACACACACAACACGAGAAAAGGTCACATTCGTTTACCACTGCATAGATTAGGCATCACATCAAAAATCAACACTCGTGAATGCTGTGCTACGACCGCCATCTTGGAAAATGGCGGCTGTTTTTCATGTTTTTGATCATATCTCGCTAACCGTTGGAATTAGAAAAAAAATGAGCATAAAAAGGTACTACTTTTCATTCTTTACAACTTTTCTTTTATCTCTGACGGTTTTCGAGAAAAATATATTTGTAGTATTGTTAATTTTTGTAAGTTAATCATTAATACATGTAGGGCATAAATTAGTTGATATAATAGTCATACGGTAGGTGTAAGTTGTTTAATGTTGTAAAATTGTTTAAATGGTATTAGAATTCTTTCTTTAGACAATAGGTATAACATATTATTTATATTATTCATCTTCTTCAGTCTCTGGTGCATCTATTTCCACATCTGGCGAGTTTTCACATGTCAGTTCTTCACATTTACCACACATAGCTGAACATAGCAGACCTGCTCGTTTACACTCACAATTAACATGACAGTTCTTACAATTGCATGAAATTAAATTCATGATTTTCTCTGGTGCTGGCGGAAGAGTTGTTAGTGTAGGTTGTAATAAGTTGCTAACCAAGCTCGGTCCCCACTCACAAAGGTCCAAATCGTTTCCAAGCCACGAAAACTGTGTTGGGCAGCAGCAGTTGATGTGGGAGGTAGAGCAGCTAAATCAAAATAACTTTGTAGGTTTTTTCGCAGTATATTGGTGGTACATATAAAATCTGTGCTCATCCAATGTTTTATATTTCGAGTTCCCATACAAAGCATTGATAAAGTTGTCTCCTGCTACTGCAACTTGGTCTTTGGTTGTATCTTTGTTGTTGAAATCACGTACTACATTTCTAAGCCATTCTTGTTTTTTCAATAGATTTAGCGACTTTACCTTCCCTTTTCTGAAAAGGGAGCAAGTGGTATCATATTCCGACATTGCTTGACAAAATAGAAGTACATCTTTGACTTGATGATGGATCTCTCGTTGTTTAGATATATTGAACATACTCTCTCTTTTACAACCAGATAGAGGTCTCAATAACCAAATATTTTCAGTAGTAGATCTAGCTATTAATAGGACTAAAATGTCTGAATCCTTAGTGACAACAACTACTTTATCGGTGTCTGTGGCGCGTTGTAGAGCTACTGTAGTTGTAAGTACGTCAGCATCATCTGTTTCTTGATGTATTTCGTTTCCATTTGAGGCGAGATGGATGGAAAGCAAAGTGATGAAGTTTTGTTTATTTTTAAAATTAGATAAGAGGTCAGACTGGGTATGAGTAACGTTATTATATTCATTACACTGAACTTCAGGTATATGTTTTCTGTATCGGTGCATGTGTGCTTCTCCTTTAGCTGTTGTGGAGTCTGGGTAGCCGTCAAAGATGATAACAGCATGTTTGACAAAGTGTGTGTTTACGTATGACTTATAAGCGTCTACTACATCGCCATATGTAGCTGGTCTAGGCCACAGTACACAGTGTAATAGGTGTCCTCCATCAACGACATAAATGCAATCCGCTGGAATAACACATTGCTCCTCGTGTTGAAAAGCAGTCACCAGGGAAGATTTCGTTCCTTTCCGCATTGTTGATTCAGTGAACAGGGCAGTAGTTCTTGGTGCCAGTTCATATTTAAAATAATCTTTCAGATCTTCTGGAGTACTATGTAAGCAAACGATTCTGTTAAATAACCGTTGAACATTGATGGGAACTATTCCTCTAACTTTCACTGATGAAGTGAGAGATGCTAGTGATATTACTCTTGATTGTCTGGGAACAACTACATCAGCAAATGTTTTGTCCATTAATTTTTCCATGGACTTTTGCCCTTCTCAATAGCGAGATCACATGACACAGTACTGTCTCCGACAACACTTGAAGAAATGCTGATGAGGTTGCCTGATACTTCAAAAGGGTTATGTTGTTTCATCCAAGTCATAAATGTGTTTGTGTGCTTTGCGTCTCGCTTCATACTACTATCTCTTAAATCTTTGTGCTGCTCTGTTGTCATAGGAGAAATGCCTGCAAAATCTTCAACTGAGGTAGCAATATCAGTTGAGGTAGGAGCATACAAAATCCATCTCAGCACGGTGTCTTCACTAAAACCGCGACCTCCTACCGTTTTCATTGACCTCATTAACATTTGTTCAATGTTCATGCCGATCCAGACGCCGTACCATTCTTTGTCTTGACGCCTAATCGTAAAACAACCATCAGTAGTAAACTTCTCAAAGTCATCTGGAGACATTACTTGTTGACGATTTGTCATTTGCTGTAAATATAATTGAGCGGACTTTGCATATAGTATATGGCCAACAGCATGAAACAAAGGCAGCATCTCAGTAACTGTTGCAAGGTGCAACGTCCAGTTTCCTGTTTTCTCAGCTCGGATAAAGTTTAAGATCAGCAGAACTTGCTTGAGATACATCACCCACAGTTTAGCGGTTCTACTCTTGGACTCTACCACCATACACCTATTTTGAAAATTTGATAGGAACTCTTGTAATTCATTACTTCCTGTAACATCGCTACAATTCACTTTACGGGAGAACAACTTCAAACGGAGCGTCGTCAGTTCTTTATTCACACTTGTAGCGTCAGGATGGATAATAAGGTGGATTAAAACAACATCCGTAAGAATATGTGCTCGAACGGCACGTGAAAAAGAGTGACCGCTCATCATGTTGGGAATTGAATTTTTAGCATAAACTATCTCCCACAGTTCCTCAATTCCACTCCCTTTCATTATGTAGCCAATTGATCCAAGAAAAGATAATAATAAATGAAATCTACCAAGTCTCATAAGTACAGAGCTTACTGGATTATTCTTCTCAACAGACAAAACTATTTCACAGTACTTCATGTATAGTGGCATATCGAAGGTTACTATGCAAGACAATCCTCGCTCTCTGCTTTGTTCGGCGCGAAACACAAGGCTGAATATAAAATTGACATGTTTGAACGATTCTGGTTTATGAAAGGAAGAGGTGTTGTCTTTGATAGTTGTTTTCCAGATTGCGCCATTGCTGATTGCATGTGTCCATTCCAGAATGACTGTGGTGTTTCATTATTGATGTAAGCAGCTGCCCAAAGCAGGTCAAGGGATGTACCTCTTTTAAGGTCATTTGAAGCCTCTTTAGAAAGAGTAACAGATGTCCACATGATATTTTTCATTCCAGATAAATTAACGAGTGGTTTGTAACTCCTTAAAGGTATCTGATTTGCCTTACTGTTGATTTTAGTGGAAGTATCACGAGGAAAAGTAGACGGTACGATCACTTTATTTAAAGGGGAAACGCACTTTATACCTCCTAGAGAATGGAATTTTCCCAAACCAGTTAAAGTACGAATATTGAAATCAATTCAAGTACGTTGTTGCCTCAGTGTAAGAAGAACACACACCAATTGATTGGAAGAAGTCTATCAAGTTTTTAGATCCATACTTCCTGTAGAGATATACTGATATAGCAACATGAATTGTGGATTGAAATGACCGTGGTCTACAAGCTGCCACAATTGCGTAATTTATTGTAAATTGTCACCTAAGCAGGCTAATTGGACACTTTTCGCTTTTTAGCTTTGTTACATTCTCAGTAAAACACTTAAGTGTCTCTGGGATCACACTTTGGCCTTCTTCCATGTTAGTAAAGGAGGAGTATTCATTTAGATTGTGGAATCTTCCACGTATGTCTTCTCCGATTATGGCCGCAGCAGCTCTCACAATTCGTAATTTCTCATCCGCTGGATTGGCCTCTATTTCAGAATGCCACTTTTCGGATAAATATTTCTCCGCAGTACCTCTAAACGTGAAAATGCATGATTTATTTGGTAAAGCCGTACATAACACTTCACTTCCATAACGTTGCTTTATCAGGTGTTTATACATTTATCTGAGTACAACTGGTCTTCATACTCAGAAATCTGCAACATAATATTTTTTAGTTCAGTAAGCGTGTAATGGCACTCATCGTTTTCCTCTAAGACAGAGCAAAGCCTATTGAATACACTTGCACAAGTTTGAATCTTGGGCCGGCCTAATTCATTTGATTTTGTGACTTTCTTGAACGAAGTCCAACAATCTTGATGATAGCACGCTTCAGCCACAATTAAATCATTTGATGTGCTTATTCGTCGTTTCACTTCATAGCCCCATTCATCTTGACGCTCATCACTGTACCTGCTCACATGTGCACACATACCACGAGTTGTAACTCTGCTTTTCACACGTCGTCTGCTCTTTGGTAGCTTGGTATTTGGTTAATGTACTTCTTCTGTACAAAATAAACATTGCGTTTTGAAACTGAACTTAATGACGATAATAGGCTACTTCAAGCGTCTGCGTTGCCAAAAGTAATATGGTTAGTATACGTAATATGCTTGAAAAAACATGATTTTCATCATTTCTAACAATTTCTTTCTGTTTTTCTCGAAAACCGTCAAAGATAGGACAAAAGTTGTAGGGGATGAAACGTAGTATCTTTTATGCTCTGTAACTTTTATTTGAACATTTTTTTCTAATTCCAACGGTTAGCGAGATATGATCAAAACATGCAGCCTGGCCACAAGCAACCGATTCGATTTTTTGTTGCGGGTACTAGTACTACACGTATGCAAAGTATCCCTCTAAACCATTACTTCCAGGTCGAGGGTTTATTTGACTTAATATGATTGGCCTAATAATCAAATATAGAGGCTGTATAATTGTATTTTAAGAGTTAATGCTATTTTTTGTTTTGTTATATGACGAATGTGTGTAATTTTCTAATTACCTCTATATAATAAATGTATGATTATTATTATTTTTATACGTTCCGATAATTACAGTCCTCAGTAGTGGAAAAACAAAATCTGAGGTCGATAACTGTAATTGCCGAAACTTTTCATTTATTAATATATATATATATATATATATATATATATATATATATATATATATATTTAAAAAAAAACCCGAATGATAAGTATTTTAATTATTAGCATCTGGCTATTCAGACAACAGAAGGTTTGAACATCTATCTGATAGAAATTATTTTGTTGTTTTACAACGTTGCCTATTTACATTACAAACATGTTGCTAATGATTTCACCAGATATTTATAATATCTAAAACCGAACTCACAAAAGTTCTCAAAATACAAAAATCAACCAATCGGGGAAAAAACACTTTAATAGACCTTTGTGAAACCGATTATTAGTCATATTAGATGAATAAGGTTTATTGAGTAAGTCTAATGTTTAAAATTCACGATCAGGCACAAGCAGGAAGGAAGACCTAACCAGAAATTATAAAAAAATGAAATAGTCCTGTATTCGTAGTTCACAAAATTGTACTCTGCACGCAATCGACAAAAAGCTTTCAAACAAAGACTTAATTTGCACCCCGGATTAGTTAGTTGGATACGTAAGGAGGGGTAAATTTTTGCAACTTTTATTATATAATGAAATAAACCTAACTCTGAACAACTAGTTTTCTGTGTTTCACGTTGGTCGTTGTAGATAATGAGTCGATCTGATAACGATAGACATATTTCTGTCTTTCGAAAGTAATATTGTGAGTGTAAAAAAACGTAAAATCAGATAAAATGTGTCTTGTCGTCGACCATTAAAAAAACAAGCACTGTTTTATTATTTATTGCAAATCCGTTAAAATGTCTGTTACAATAGATATCATTTGTTTTGTTAAATTTAAAGGGCATGTTCAGTGCTTTGTGAATGTCATGTTAATTTCATGTGCAGCATGAATGCTGAAACTGTGGGCGTCAAGCTTAAAAAATTACTAATATATTATTCACATATTTTATCAGACTAATTAATAATCGAGTTTAGAATATTACATCAAGTTTAAGATATGAAAACACGTTTATTATCTAAAAATAACCTGGCTTATTTTTAAAAAACTTATACTAGACATCCATTAACTTAATGTTTTACTTTCTTAAAGTGAATTTTTAGTTTAAGTTATGACCACATTAATTTAGCGTTTTTGAAATAAAATATTTAAATTATTACATAAAAAGGCACTTCTGGTATCAGAGAGCTATAAAAAAAAGTTTATAAAAGAGTGTACTTAATTTAATTTTGAGTATGAACTTCATACTCAAAATTAAACTATTTATACTATGAAGTGTGAATATAAATTTAAACTAATTTTGCGTATGTAAGGTAAAATAGAAGCTTGAATTAATCATTAAAGGTTTAGTTCACGTGCCAAGATACGTTTGCTTTTTTTAGATATCACCATGAAGCGATGTATTATTTTACACTTATGTCCGCCAAAAAGAATAAAATAGTCTTCGATTCTTATCATAGCAGGTTTTCTTGTTTTTAAGACACAGGGAATAGGTTAAATTCCACAAATTAATTATTGAAACTTTTTTGAATGAATACCATGAAAGTTATGAATTTTGACACTAAAAATTATCAAAGCACTTTATTTCTAGACTGTCAATGTATGTAATATTAGTTCATAGATGTCTTTAATACATGGTATATTTCTATATAAAATGATACTTTTAGTTAATACATGTTACTAGTAGGTACTTAGTAAAATAATCCAAATGAACTTTAATTTGCCCTGGTGGACAAATGACTTTCCCATATTCTTTCACTTCATTCCATATACTTATATGAGGTAATATTTTATTTAATTAAGTATAATAACAATTACAATAAGGCAATTTCGGAATAACTGGCAATATTGTAATAATTGTCCTTCATACCATTGCTCTGATTAATAAATGTTTTTTTATAAATTGTTGTAGTTTACGTAATTTTTACTTACTCAGTTATAAATACTTTTGTGTAGACAACAAAACAACGAACAGTGTTGCCACAACAATTTTTTGTATGATCCAAAATTATTTTCAAATAAAATATACCATAACATTAAATTAAAAGTTAAAAAACACTCCAACACAAAAAAAACTAAAAGGAAAAAAAATTTCTAAGAACAGTGGATCAAGTCATCTTTCAACCAAAATAAAAAATAAATAAATCAAAACCTCTAATAAAGTGTAAAACCCCTGTATCAACTAGAAAAGAGCTGTTTATCTTCAAACGGCTGAACATATTTTCCTGGATCATAGCCAAGAACGCTCTCGATCAACTCACCTTTCAAACAGAAAAAAACCAAATCAAGATTGGTTCCTTCGTTTGGGAGCTACGATGTCTGAAACAGATACATAGATACATATATTACACTTATAGCACCCCCCCCCCCTTTTTCGACGACGGGGACGGGGGTTATAACGTAAAACATTTATATATATATATATATATATATATATATATATATATATATATATATATATATATATATATATATATATATATATATAAATTCATAAATGATACTTACTCCTTAAGTTAAATTATATTTTTGATGAAGTGGTAATGAACGTCTAGTTATTTGAAAATAATTTTGGATCATACAAAAAATTGTTGTGGCAACACTGTTCGTTGTTTTGTTGTCTACACAAAAGTATTTATAACTGAGTAAGTAAAAATTACGTAAACTACAACAATTTATAAAAAAACATTTATTAATCAGAGCAATGGTATGAAGGACAATTATTACAATATTGCCAGTTATTCCGAAATTGCCTTATTGTAATTGTTATTATACTTAATTAAATAAAATATTACCTCATATAAGTATATGGAATGAAGTGAAAGAATATGGGAAAGTCATTTGTCCACCAGGGCAAATTAAAGTTCATTTGGATTATTTTTACTAAGTACCTACTAGTAACATGTATTAACTAAAAGTATCATTTTTTTATATAGAAATATACCATGTATTAAAGACATCTATGAACTAATATTACATACATTGACAGTCTAGAAATAAAGTGCTTTGATAATTTTTAGTGTCAAAATTCATAACTTTCATGGTATTCATTCAAAAAAGTTTCAATAATTAATTTGTGGAATTTAACCTATTCCCTGTGTCTTAAAAACAAGAAAACCTGCTATGATAAGAATCGAAGACTATTTTATTCTTTTTGGCGGACATAAGTGTAAAATAATACATCGCTTCATGGTGATATCTAAAAAAAGCAAACGTATCTTGGCACGTGAACTAAACCTTTAATGATTAATTCAAGCTTCTATTTTACCTCATACGCAAAATTAGTTTAAATTTATATTCACACTTCATAGTATAATAGTTTAATTTTGAGTATGAAGTTCATACTCAAAATTAAATTAAGTACACTCTTTTATAAACTTTTTTTTATAGCTCTCTGATACCAGAAGTGCCTTTTTATGTAATAATTTAAATATTTTATTTCAAAAACGCTAAATTAATGTGGTCATAACAAACTAAAATTCACTAAGAAAGTAAAACATTAAGTTAATGGATGTCTAGTATAAGTTTTTTAAAAATAAGCCAGGTTATTTTTAGATAATAAACGTGTTTTCATATCTTAAACTTGATGTAATATTCTAAACTCGATTATTAATTAGTCTGATAAAATATGTGAATAATATATTAGTAATTTGCTTGACGCCACAGTTTCAGCATTCATTGCACATGAAATTAAATACATTCACAAAGCACTGAACATGCCCTTTAAATTTAACAAAACAAATGATATCTATTGTAACAGACATTTTAACGGATTTGAAAATAATAAAACAGTGCTTGTTTTTTTAATGGTCGACGACAAGACACATTTTATCTGATTTTACGTTTTTTTACACTCACAATATTACTTTCGAAAGACAGAAATATGTCTATCGTTATCAGATCGACTCATTATCTACAACGACCAACGTGAAACACAGAAAACTAGTTGTTCAGAGTTAGGTTTATTTCATTATATAATAAGCTTAATTGTTGTACAAATTTACCCTTATTTAGTCCTTACCTCCTTACGTATCCAACTAACTAATCCGGGGTGCAAATTAAGTCTTTGTTTGAAAGCTTTGTTGTCGATTGCGTGCAGAGTACAATTTTGTGAACTACGAATACAGGACTATTTCATTTTTTATATAATTTCTGGTTAGGTCTTCCTTCCTGAACAATTGCTGTACTACAGTGATCGTGAATTTTTAAACATTAGACTTACTCAATAAACCTTATTCATCTAATATGACTAATAATCGGTTTCACAAAGGTCTATTAAAGTGTATAATATTTAATTCCCCGATTGGTTGATTTTTGTATTTTTGAGAACTTTTGTGAGTTCGGTTTTAGATATTATAAATATCTGGTGAAATCATTAGCAACATGTTTGTAATGTAAATAGGCAACGTTGTAAAAACAACAATAATAATTTCTATCAGATAGATGTTCAAACCTTCATGTCTGATAGCTGTCAATAGACATACAGATGCTAATAATTAAAATACTTATCATTCGGGTTTTTAAATATATATATATATATATATATATATATATATATATATATATATATATATATATATATATATATATATATTACATAAATGAAAACGTTTCGGTAACAATTACAGTTATCGACCTCAGATGTTCTAACGTCTTAAACATATTACCACTACTGAGGACTGTAATTATCGGAACGTATAAATAATAATAATAATCATACATTTATTATATAGAGGTAATTAGAGAGAAAATACACATTCGTCATATAACAAAACAAAAAATAGCATTAACTCATAAATAAGCAGATACAATTATACAGCTATATACTAACTATATTTGATTATTAGGCCAATCATATTAAGTCAAATAAACCCTCGACCTGGAAGTAATGGTCTTAGAGGGGATACTTTGCATACGTGTAGTACTAGTACCCAGTAACAACATATTAAAAATCAAGAATCGTGCTTGCTGTGCTAAGGCACAGGCTGTTTTTCATGTTTTTGATCATATCTCGCTAACCGTTGGAATTAGAAAAAAATGTTCAAATAAAAGTTACAGAGCATAAAAGATACTACGTTTCATCCCCTACAACTTTTGTCCTATCTTTGACGGTTTTTGGAGAAAAACAGAAAGAAATTGTTAGAAATGATGAAAATCATGTTTTTTCAAGCATATTACGTATACTAACCATATTACTTTTGGCAACGCAGACGCTTGAAGTAGCCTATTATCGTCATTAAGTTCAGTTTCAAAACGCAATGTTTATTTCGTACAGAAGAAGTACATTAACCAAATACCAAGCTACCAAAGAGCAGACGACGTGTGAAAAGCAGAGTTACAACTCGTGGTATGTGTGCACATGTGAGCAGGTACAGTGATGAGCGTTCAGATACACAGACAGACAGGTACATAGGTACTCAGGTACACAAATACTCAGATACACAAGTTAACCCCATTCTTTCGTCGGGGATTACAAACTAATGGGCATTCGATATCTGAACTAGAGAGAACTACTCTTAAATGAGCTGCTGTAACTAAATTGTTTGTGCAGTGTTACAGTGGAAACCACTAGACGTTCATTACCACTTCATCAAAAAATATAATTTAACTTAAGGAGTAAGTATCATTTTATGAAATTTATATATATATATATATATATATATATATATATATATATATATATATATGATATGTGTGTGTGTGTGTGTGTGTGGTGCGCGCGCTGCGCTTGCGCCGCGTGCGCGCGTGCGCGTGTGCGCGCTGTGCGTGCGTGTGCGCGTGTGCGCTGTGCGCGTGTGCGTGCGCGTGTGCGCGTTGCGCGTGTCGCGTGTGCGCGTGTGCGCGTGCGCGTTGTGCGTCGTGCTGTGTGTGTGTGTCGTGTGCGTGTGTGCGTGTGTGCGTGTGTGCGTGTGCGTGCGTGCGTGGTGCGTGCGTGTGTGCGTGTGTGCGTGTGTGCGTGTGTGCGTGTGCGTGTGCGTGTTGTGTGTGTGCGTGTTGTGACATTGATGTGCGTGGTGGTGTGTTAATATTATGTGATCCATATTAGTTTAAAAACTTTTTGATTTAGTCAAGCTTTCATCAAGATAACAATAAAGAACAGTGTTACAATTATGTAACAATTAATGTTAAACTTGCTATCGTGATGATTATAAAAGGTAGGCAAAAAGTAAAAGTAGAATAATATTAATTCGAATTCTGCTTGTAATGTGGGCGAAGAGTTGAGTCACGCTAGGACCTGGCATTGACCACATATTTCGGTACGTTTTAACCCGACCTTCCTGCAGCTAGACCCCTTCTTGCAATTACAAAAAATTTCGTTTAATAGTTACTCTGGTGCTGGAGGTAATGTTGTTCTTGTCGCCTGCATTAAGTCGTTCTCCAATTGCCAGCCCCATTGAACGGGTTCTAACTTTTCCCCGAGCCAAGTTTGTACCTGAACGTTAACCGGGTTTAGGTTCTCGATCTTTTTTTCTTAACCAAGTCTTTACCTACCTGGTAGTAGACTCGATGGATGTGCTTCCGAGCTGCTTCGCTGGAAGGCGGCAGCGACTCCAGATTTTATAAAATGTGTATATCTAAGACATAATTATGTCAAATCGTGATAATGTTATTATTAATCCTTACCTGAAATTAACGATTAACGATTTTTCGAACTTTGGAGCATTGTACACTACCAGGAGAAAATTTATTTCGCTTTCAAGTAATTTGTCTGGGGTGCAGGTTTTACCTTGACTATAATCGGTAATAGTGAAATAACCGCCTTGCGTCACGTTATTGTATAAATTGAGGGCGTGCTCCCCCATTTCTGCGCTGTATATCAGAAACGGCTAATCACACTTAAAAAATTCAAGTTATCAATCTTATAGTGCATTTTATTATCTACAACTTTCATGATAGCTTTTAATGGCGTACGATGCATAGTAAGCGAGTAATTCTCGAAAAACTCAAAATGGTGACCATTCACTACTGATATCTCATAATGCTCCAGTGATTCTTTGTTGGGGTTTCTACCCAACTTTGTAATGACAAAATAAAGGTTTGTGCAAAAATTCAGCACAATACTCCAAATTCCCCAATTTCGATTTATTTAGGTCTAACGCGACTAGACTATTAATATGCAGGGTGCCTCGTAAATATTGCAACAGACGTCGGGAGGTGAAAGTATACCTCTAAATATGAAAAAATGTCCCACACACGTACCCTTGAAAATGCGTGGTTTATTAGATACAGGTCGTTAAAGATAAACTTTTTTTTCGTTTTGTGCTCCTAAGCTATTAAAAGTACATAAATGAGATTCGGTTGACTTATCGCACATAAGGAATGACGTGTTGTACAACGTATGAAGTTATTTTTTTATATGTCAGAGGCGTAGATATAGGGGCCATTTGAAGTATTTAACCCTGTCACTTCTACGTCACTGGCATAAAATGAATTTCAGTGGCAGTTTTTGAATATCTAAAGTCTTTTACACGAAAAACGTTTACATTGTGTAAAGCTCTAAAGTAAGTAGTTTTCGAGAAAGTCGGAATATTATAAGATGATGCACCTAAAGAGTCAAGATAAATGAAAAATAATTGTTATTTAAAAAGAATTATTACAATAAATTCTCAAAATGTGATCCATTCCGCTCAATGCATAAATTAGCTCGACGAATCACAGATCGGTGCACTCTTCGAGGCATGCCAGGGTGACCTCTAATTTCTCCATATGCCGCTAACATCCTTGCCAGAAGATCTTCTTGCTTTGGTACTGGTATTTCATATAACCATGATTTAAAATGCCCCCATAAAAAGTAGTCAAATGTTGCGACTATTGAAATAACCATATTTGGTAAAACATGCCTCATCTGTAAACAAAATTCTTCGAAGAAAATCAAGTACATTTCGATTTTTTTGAATATACCAATTGGAAAAATCCAGGCGATGAGGACATCTGCTGAGTCATTGCTTGAACCTTCTGTATGTGACATGGGTAAAGTCATTCCTCACTCATAGCTCTTCAGACAGTTGATTTGCTAGCATTCACGAAATTAGCCAATACAGGAATGCTGGTACCTGGCTGATTATTAATTCGGTTCAAAATTGCATTTTCAAGAGCTTCCGAGCGAATTGTTCTTGGACAACCAGCACTACCAGGACGTTTCAACGAACGATGAATTCTTTCAAAAAGTTGAATGGTACGGAGGTTGACGATTAGGAAACCGTTTCGTATACAAACGCACAGCTTCATGGCCATTCCAATTACCTTAACCTCAAATGAGATGCATATCTGCTAAATATTCAAAAGTATTCATGTTTATTTGGAAAGTTTCAAATTAAACTGCCATTTAAGTAATGACAGTATTTTTGAAATTCGGTTGTAAAGTATTGTAAATTCTACTTACCTACTAGGTTGTTAATTTGCAACTAATAAATGCCGAGATAATGTTCCAATTTTCCCGAAAACTACTTACTTTAGAGCTTTATACAGGGTAAACATTTTTCGTGTAAAAGACTTTGGATATTCAAAAACTGCCACTGAAATTAATTTTATGCCAGTGACGTAGAAGTTAAAGGGTTAAATACTTCAAATGACCCCTATATATACGCCTCTGACATGTTTAAAAATTACCTCATAGGTGCACAACACGTAATTCCTTATTTGTTATAAGCCAACAGAATCTCATTTATGCATCTTTAATATTTTAGGAGTTACGGGCAAAAACGACCTGTATCTAATAACCACCACAGCTTCAAGGGTACGTTTATGGGAACTTTTTCACATTTAGACGTATACTTTCACCCCCCGACGTTTATTGCAATATTTACGGGACACCCTGTATAGTATAATAAAGAACTAAAAGAAAAAGAATCTTTAATAAACAATTCATTATTAGTATTATATGAATCAGTTAATATCGTTGTTAAAAACTTTGCTAGTTACCATCAGGTGAGTTAATCGAAGAGACAATTGGTCTCATCTCGCACACGCACACGCTCGTGCACACGCACACGCACATGCACACGCAGACAGATCGGAAGTCGAGCATGGATCACCTGAAGATGACTGGAACGATCCAGCTGACACTTTGCTTCTTATATAAACTAACTAGAGGACTAACGTGGGAAGAAACCCGAAAGAACAAAAAACACCATATTCAACACACACACACACACACACACACACACACACACACGCACATCCGCACACCCGCACACCCACAAACACGTACAGGCGTACACACGCACAGGCGCACACGTGCAGACACACACACGCGCAGACGCGCACACGCGCTCCCGCGCACACGCGCACCCGCGTACCCGCGCAGCCGCGCACGCGCGCAATTTCTTCAAATTCGATTCGTAACAAAGTTAGATATCTTTCCGAATTTAAATTGTATTCATAAAAAAACGGCCTAAGGATTTTGGTACCAACAATATCGCACCAAACGTTTACTGAAAAAGCATATTGATCTCTCCTCTCAACAGTAATATGAGAATTTTCTTGGGACCATTGGATATAATTTTTTCTATTGAAGATGCCGTTGTTCGTAAATTTTTCTTCAACGGTAAAAAGAATGGTTTTCGAGAATTGATTGTTTGCTCGACTTTCATTAATCAACCATGTAGCAAAACGTAATCTTTTCTGATAATCTTCAACATACAGTGTATTTCCTGTATGAAAATGATATTGCTTAAAATTATTTTGTTTCAAAATAACGTGGGCTTCATCTTTGGAAGTGTTGTACTCGTTCGCAATTTCACGAAGAGATGTAGTAGGTTTAAATTCGACGTAAGCTCTTCTGTTTCTATGTTAACATTAATTTTAAAATGTTGAGGTTTAGTAAAAGCCCCATATTTTTTTAAATTGGATTCGAGTTTGGCAAATAATCTCACATCGGGTTGTCTTCTTTCCATATAAGTTTGAAAATATAATTCCGAAGCATATTACCATCTTTGTTAGACACGTAATAGCAAAAAAGCGTATCACTTCTTTTTCAGAAGCATAAGCCATTAATAAATTAATATTCACTATTTAAGTACGAACTACAACTGGTTACAACAAATAATTCAATATCTACTATTTTACAGTCAATCAATGCAGAGTTTTGTTTTTAATTGTCACAGCACCCCACGGCAAACATTTCATTTGTTTAGTAAATACTATAATTACAATTTTTTGAAAATTGAGAGTTTACCAATAATACTAAACATACAAAGCTATACAATTTTTAAATCAGAAAGAAATAAGCCATCGAATTAGTCCATAAACACCTACAGTTGCTATTTACAAAAATGTATGTTTGGGTTGTAGCTCGAAAAATAATTACTAAAAAAATTTGTTATTCACATTTTCTCATTTCTCGTAAAAAATGGTTATCAAAAGTCTCTCTTATAACTTTTTCGTATTTTGAATATTAAAAAAGTTATAGCCGATTGAAAATTTGGACGATTTTTAGTTATTTTCAGATATCTTAGAAAGTTGGCAACAATGTTGAATTTTCTTATCGGTATTTGAATTATCATGTAATTCTGTCCAACTTAACCAATTTAACCGACTTTGTATCTTTTATAATAACAAAGATAGCCACAGAACGTGGGTAGATTCTAGACACCCAGTAGGTATACAATTTAAATTTCACACGCACACACACATACGTTCACAAACGTGCGCACACACGCGCTTACGTACGCGTACACACACACACCTATATATGTATACAAAGTAACGTGGTCTCCTGGCTTTCAATGCTTGACGTCAGGACAAGTGGAGAGAGGTATCTTGTTTTGAGAGCCAACTGAATAGCTTAAGAGTATGGATGTGTCGTTATTAGGAAAGAGGATCTGTGTAAAGTTGGTCATTCGTAAAGCGCGTGAAACCGTAGGGATTATAGTTATACCACAAAACCTAGTGGTTGTAGTTATGAACCACCAACACAGTTGTATATTCGCCGCAAGTATTAGGAGTTTGTTAACGATTCTGGGAGGTCAAAGAGGTTGAGACAAATCGAGAGCCATCGCTAAAATACGCGTTACAATCTCCGCAAATTTCGATGGTGTGTGTATCTCTAGTTTACCGCTGACGCCCCTGTCAAACTTCCCCCCCTTACGACTCATCCAACGTTTGGTTTTGGGGATATTGCCTACCGGCGTCTAGAATACTCTAAAACTAATCTGCATCGGGTTATCTGTCTGGGAGATTTGCCTCTTCCGGCGTCTCAGCGCTATTTTCACATCGAATTTTGCCGCGACCTGACGCCAACAACCGTTTTGAGACGATAGTGCCGTATGCCGCAAATCGCTATTTGGACGCCGTCTCCCACCTGCCGAATTTGATCAAGATCTGTCGTAAAGCCGGCGTTAATAGGTTTTCCGTCTGGTGCATAAACGTTACACCCCCCTCCAGCGAATTTTGTTTATTTAGGTACTGAGCATTGTTGACGTTGAATACGGACAGTAACAATAGTACTATAAGATAATAGTAGGTACAATGAGTAAGTAACGTGTCTAGTAAAGAAAGTAACATATATTAAACTAACTAAATACAATAATACAATACTGTAAAAAATAACAACAAAACCGACAAAAAACTAAAAGTGCTTTTTTTTTACTTTTAATTCAGCTAACTTCTGAATAATATGTTTAAGATTCATTTGGTCTGGTAATTCACGTTCTATAGTAGTTAAAACGTTTAGTCGATTTTGAGTAGTTATGGAACGTAACAAATTTTTAACGAATTTGAATTTAGAAAAGCTCGTGTCTCCACTTGCCACACTTACTGGAAAGGTCAACAAGATTCTTAAGGCAATGCTGAGGTTAAGAGCAACATCTAAAGTAGTGATAAGTTTGAATACCTGAATTGAATTTTGTTCTGCATTTACAAACCCTAAAACGGATTCTATTTCATCTAAAAAATAAGACCCTATTTTAAATTTTAATTTGGGATCTGCGACCGGATCATTGCACGCTTCGTAAAGAAAGTTAACAGTTTTTAGTCTGACTTTGTGACGCATAGTCTTTGATCTGTAGTGGCTGTCTGAGCGGAATAACACAATTTAATGTTGCATACCAAATTACTATGAAGCATATAAACTTAAATCATTAGGAACGAATAAGTTCAAAAGTAAATATGTAATTAAAAATTATTATTAATTATATTAAATACATAAATAAAAAGGTTACCTCGAGCAGGATTTGAATCTACGACATGTACTTTGCTAGAGCACCGCTCTAACCAACTGAGCTATCGAGATACAAGCTCTAATCGGTGTAAATTTTGTCTTTCTGTATGTAGAACTGACGTAAATTATAAATATAATGAGATTCAAATCTTGCTCTAGGTAAACGTTTTATTTGTGTATATAATAAAATTAATAATAATTTTTAAAAACTTAAATCGTTTAATAGAGTACAACAGGCCCGAATCCTCATCTCTTATAGAAGTGTCAATTTCAGTATCGTCATAAATACTTAATAAAGCATCGTAAGTACTTTCCAATTGATACCTTGATGGTTTTAGAGCTTCAACTCGACTTTCCCAAGGAGTATCACTCAGTGGTTTTAAAGTTAGTCCCTTTACATATATTAATAATATGGCTCATGTAAAGGTTGACGATGCAAAAAAATAATTAATTTTCTTTAAGTATATTGAAAAAATTTTCGGCTTGTAATGGCGCCTTTGCCATTTCGTTGACGACTAAATTTAATTTGTGGCTACTAAATGGCAAGTAAAATGTTTGTGGATTCATCGTTCACCTGATTTATCATCTCTCATATTGGCCCCGATGTCGTAAACCTGGCTTCTCATATCCTGCAAGTTTTTCAATTATTACATTTGAAAGTTTTTGTCCTGTCGATCACTCAACTGGAAGAAATCCTAAAACGCTTTCAGTAATATTAATTATAACATTGGGATTAGATTTGACAATGAACATATGTCTAACCAAAAATGTCATTCTATCTTACTGGCATCAGGAGTACAATCTAGAGTAATGGAATAGTATTTGGATTGCTTAATTTCGTGAATAATATGTGATTTAATTGTGAATGTAAAAGATGGTGAACTTTAGCTTCCTGTTTTTTTGAGCACTCTGCAAACATGCTCTTCCATTATTGGATCAAATTGAGCTAGTAGATGAACGATTTGTAAAACTTTTCATTATTAAAATCATAAATTCCGCGATATCCGCGACACCATTTTTGGGCGAGTCGTTGTTACATAGAATAGAATATTCAGAGATCGTCGCCTTGAAAACCATACACACCATACACTCACCATATGTACAGAATAAATGTTAATGCTTTAAAAACTGTGATGTCAGATTGTGTCATGAAACTTTTCAGTTTCTATTTAACGGAAGTTCCCGAATTTGTTAGAACGTTGTGACGTATATACTGTTTATAATGACACCTAGAGTATCAAATATTGACGTAAATGCGATATACTTATTCCTTAAAAGTAATAGTTTAGTTAGAGCAGTTAGATAAAACGATAGTTGCGCGTCTACTAGAAAACAAAATTTCTATGAACGCCCACATATCAACTATTTGCATTTCTTGCAAGAACAGAAATGTATTTAGCTGAAGGTATGGGACGCCTTTCACGTTCACCTTAAACAATGTGTGGATTTGACTATTCAGTCTCTTTCGGGAAGTGAATTTAACATTAAATGATGGACAATATTGAAGTTTATTACTAAAAATTATAATTATCTTTTATATTAAGATGTAATAACAGTAACAGCTGTTCAGAGATAAAAACCTGCCCTCATTTCATATAAGCAACAGTATTTTCGAAATATAGGTGGGTACACGAGTTTATGCCGTAAATTAGAAACACAATATGCGGTTACAATATTTGAATTTTTCCTTTTCATCGATTTAAGAATTCTTCTAATACAAACAATCCGATGCGAAAAACACATACTCGGATTTCCTTTTCCTCGCTCAGTTTTACTTCTGAAAATTTATTTCATTCCTAACGTTGTATCTGGATATAAAATAGAGCAATATTACCATTTATAGAGCAGACAACAGACTGGCGCGTCGGGGATGAGAATGAATTGTTTTTGGTAGTTCTGCAGCGGTCGATGCGTTTTGCGTCATTTTGTGCTTACGTAATAGAAATTCTGAACATCCTCAACTGTATTCAAAAAGGTCTAATATTGTTACAATTACAAAATCAGCAGGAAGAACTCATGAAACCACAATTGAAGTTGAAAAACACCAGTTTAAAAGGTAATACTCTCAAGAGGTTTGTCGAATTGGGGTAATTCGTATGCAAGTGGCTGCAATGAAGTTAGCAAACATCAGACTGTATGGATATTGGAGCTGAATGTTGTCGACATCAGAAACGCTATAAAACTTAAATGAAATTCTTGCTCTCATTCTTATAAAATATTTCCGGGATTCAGACTGCAAATTGGAAGCTTAATTTATAGATAATACTTCTCTTGATAAAATCTCCGACAGTTTTTCAGCTTTTTTTAGAGCAAGTAAGCTGTTGTTTAAATTAAATTTAGTCAGTCCAGTGTTGATAGTTGACATGTTAATAAATATGATCATCAAGTTGTGTATACAATAGTTTAACTGCGGTATTTTAGTGACGCAAGTGCGTATAGTCGAAGCATATAACTTGTTCAATGTCCATACTTATTAAAACTTTAATGTCTCGTAGCACATTGTATTAAATTGAGAAATGTTAGCGCACAAAGCGCAAACGTTTGATGGTTTCTGTGTGTTTTCTTTTGATCTGCCAATTTTGAACACGTATTAATATATCTTTATATTATTTTATTTCGATGTAGTATGTCCAAGATAAGGGATCTCGGAAATGATAAGACAGAGAAACGGTTAAATGGAAATAAAAAAGCGCGATTAAACGCGTAAAACGATGCGGTTTGAAAAATAGAAATTTTGCAAACAATATCGGACATTTTCAAAAATAATTGAAGATTGGAAAATAGCTTTTTGTTTTATTTGTATTTATTCGAGAGGCATCGAAAAATAAAAATCACTTTCTCAATTATACTTTTCCATTCCAGTAGGATGGAGCTCACCAAATTGCAGACATAAGTTCCGTCTTCAAGAAGCCACCATAGTTTTTCTAGATGAACTGAAAATAAGATGCACAATAGGTTTTATATTAGTACGTAGTAAGCCATGAAAAATTAAAATCATTTACCGATCGCGGCGAAACTTTATACACACCTATATATACATATATATATATATATATATATATATATATATATATATATATATATATATACAGTGCTAGTCAAAAGTCCCCTCCCCCCTTGTATCTTTTGAACGGTTTTAATTATACTAATGAAATTTGGAGGGTGAATATAAGCGGATATATGCTTCTCAACTAGTCATGACAAGTGACGTAATAGTCATATATGACGCCACAGGGCCACTGTGACCAATAATTTTAAATAGTACCTTATGGCAAGTGACATCTCGTTTGAAAGGTATTAAAATTAGCTATTCAGAAATACTAATTTTGTTAGGGTTTAGGTTGATTTTGGTAGAAAAATTAAATAAATACTAAAATTATAGTTTGGCATTTAATTAATCAAGATTCAAGGACCAATTCTTATAGTAAATGTTGGAAATGTGCTCCACTTAATCCCTGACAGTAGTGCATCCTATTGCTAAACTCTTGTCGTACTAGTTCAAATGTGTCTGCGGAAATTGCTCTACATTCTTCAACAATTCTTTGTTTCAAAATATGCATATACCGCCAGGTGCTGTAGCGTAAACCTTAGATTTTAAGTACCCCTACAGAAAAAAATCTAATGGTGTCAGGTCTGGTAACCTAGCTGTCCATTCTATCGGACCTCGTCGTCCAATCCATCTGCCACGATATTCTTCATCCAAGTACGTCTTACTGCACCATAATAGTGTGCAGGAGCACCATCTTATTGGAACTTTATTTCCAAGTTGCCGAATTCATCTAGATTATCTTCCAAAATTTCAAGAATTAACGGTTCAATTGCGTTTTGTAACATCTCCAGATACACTTCACCGGTTAAGTTAGCATTGAGAAAAACAGGTCCATCTATGTGGTTTCCCAAAATACCTGCCCAAAAATTTACTTTTTCTGGAAATTGAGTATGTTTTTCACGAAAGATTTGAGGATTTGTGTCACTCCAATATCTCACATTTTGTGTGTTAACGTATCCATTGAGGAAGAAAGTACTTTCGTCACTAAAACAAATTGATTTTATGTAGTCTGGGTGTTGGATAATTTGATTGGACACATTTTCACAGAATTCTAATCTTCGGTCGGGGTCATCATCTGAAAGTTGGTGCACCATTTTTAATTTGTATGAATGAAATTTGTTTTTAGCCAACACCCTATGTACTGTTCTTTGACTGACTTCACAGATAAACGCAACTTGGGCTGTAGAAGAAGTAGGATGTGCTACCATTTCTGCAATTATGTCGATTGTTTTGTCGTCACTAATTGTTGGTCGACCAGATCGTTTGACATCTTGAACACTACCGGTTGCTTCAAACTTCTGAAGAAGTTCCCTCAAATAAGTCCTCTCATTAAAAAGACATTCCGCTGCATGGAAATTGTTTCTACATTCACCAATTATTAAGATAGCTGCTACTTTGTCGGCTACCGTACGCACCATTTTGTCTATGTAGACACTTAAACGTCGCGTTAAAGAATAATTAAACTGAATAGTCAAGGTATAAAAACTTATCAAAGTAAAAACGAGAGAATTAAAAACGTCAACTTTTTTGACAATTAACCAGAGGCAGACTTTACAATCTTGATTAATTAAATGTCAAACTATAATTTTAGTATTTATTTAATTTTTCTATCAAAATCAACCTATCAACCCATAGTACTTCAACTTTAATTCAAACCACTATAATACTAAAATTAATATAATGCGTGCTATTATAGATAAATGTTTGCAAATTTCTGATCCCATATTTAGGTCAAAACAAATTACAAATATTACAAAAATTTTGCAGAAAAATAATTAAAAATCATTTATCAAAACAATTAAAAGAAGAATTCACCTTTTCTATAATACTACCAAAATTCTAATAAACCTGAAATAGATTTTAAGTCTTAGGTATTAATTCTATAATGGCTCAGGTTGACTATTACGTTAATTAATTCCCCTCTAATGCAGATTTTCTTATATCTGCCTTTATGCTAGCTCCAGTGAGGAGTTCGTGGATTATTAGACTCATATAACCATTAATAAGGTAAAAACAAAGGTTTTATACAAATATTTATAAAACGTAGTGGTGGTATACAATAAATTAACATAAATAACTGAAACGTGAAATTAATGGTAAATAATAGTAACTCGAACTTAATTCTGGTTGGTAACGCCCGTTGATTCGTCCACCCCCAAAGTAGCCGGCCTGGATGGGTTGCATTCGCTCATTTTCTTCACGGTTAGTTCTGTAATCACAATCAGATTTAATATTTTCAAACACAAAGTGATGCTAATTTATAATGGTGTTATTTCGCAAAGAGTATGTATATATATATATATATATATATATATATATATATATATATATATATATATATATATAGGGTGGCGCAAACTTCTGACATCAAAGGATTACATCGGTGTAGTAAGAGATATATCGTTCAAATTTTGTGTGGGCTAGTACAGTTACTGTGTGCACATTTTTAAAATACTTTTGGTTATACAGGGTGTTTCACAAAGTCGTGGCAGCACAAACTTGTATTTTTTAAATAAAACATACTATATTTTGTTCCAGATTCGAAAAGGTCTCATCGAAAGCGTTAAAAAATATAGCGTTTTAATATATTATATAGGGTGTTTTGAAAGATATGATCAAATATTAGTAAAATTACCCCTTCTTTAACACTATAATAAAAGTGGTGTAAATGGTATAATAAATTTAATAATAAATGAATGTAATAAAAAGTAATAATGTTCTCCAAAACAACACAACATCAAACTGACTGGAGATACAACCATTCACCACAATAGTGCCTTCGTCTCTAGTCGGTAAATTCAAGTGGGCCAGTTCAATAATTTTGATTTGCTCAATTACCACTAATTCTGCTATGTCATTTTCACTTAACATAAATAATAAAAATGAAATGTAAAACTAATAAAATGATCTCGGGCACCAAGTTATTTTTACTTATCTCGGAACAACTAAACCGAGTTAGTTAACAATAAAAATTTGATCAAAATTTAAAAAAATAACAATATACAATTATGTTTATTGACAGAAAATGAGAGCTGATTAAATAAAATATATGTTAAAAATTAAATGTAAAAAAACCTTAAAATACTAAAATAATCATTAAACATTGTACCTGTACAATATACAAAACTTCTTGAGGCTCCCTGGTATTATAAAACATGTGATGCGGAAATGCATACCAAAATGACGTAATCCTTGTGTAATTGCGCAATAACAATGCTTTTGTTATCAGCCACACCCAAAACAGGAATTATTATCTCTTAAAAATTTTCTTCTTAAAAATTGAATAAACTGTTTAATGCATTCTTTGAAATTTTCCAATAAAATTTGCAATCATAAAACTAAATGCGTACGCTACAGTAAAATTAACTGCGTACTTAAAATGTAATTACATTATAAATGCAGTAAAAAAGTAAAAATGCAGTAAAAGAAAGTGCCTGAAAAGAGCAATTGTTTTAATTTTTAGTCTTATCTTACCATATAATTAATGGCACTTTGACATTAATTTAGGGAAAACCCATAAAAACTTTCTGCTTCTCTTATGGTTCACCAGGAAGTGTCCTGCGCAAAGGGTTATGTTATGATGCGTTGCGCAAATCAGAAAACAATTTATGGAAATATAAATCTTTACGAAAGTATGCACTATGAAGATATGCAAATTAAGTTGCCTACCTCATACCTAAATTTCAATAATTAAAATTTTCTTATATTTACCACTAAATGAATGAAAGATCCTAAATTAAGTTATATTTTAATACAACACAAAAAAGGGTTGTTACAACACTCTGCAGTACAGTAAATAAAAATAAATGAAGAGATCTCTGTATTTTAATTATTCCTAATCATTCGGTCTGGTTGGGTTTCAGGTTCAGTGTAATCGTAATAGGGAATTAATGTCCTTACAAAATTAGGTAAATGCCAGAATAAGATAAATGACATGCATGCATAATGTGAATGCGTCTACAATGAATTCTTATATACACACGATAATGGGAAAAGGAAACCAAATTATTACATAACTTAAATTATGTATACAGGTTTGAAACGGTTAATTTAATACCGGATTACTTAGCCCTCAATTCATTTTCGTTTTACTAAAAATATGCAAACAGATGTGGTCAATCGATGTCAATAAACAATTTCAATTAAATTTATATAAATGGAAAGTTTCGATAATACGGGGAATACTTTGTTGTTTATTAAAAGCGGGATGGTTTCAATTGTTATGTCTTAATTACGCTAAATCTTATAAATAGATTGTTTATATAATTTAGACAATTTACATATTGAAAACGTACTTGTTTTATTACAAAGCTAACCTTATTTAATTAAATTTTAGTACCAATTTTTACTTTAGTTGTGCAAAGGGGGTGCTTTCGGAATTCTGGATTTAATTATACAGATAGTTCTTAATGAGGACAGGATATAAATATACAGAGGGTTAATTTTTGTTATCTTTTATAGCCCAAGATACCTCAGCTGACTAAAAGTAACGTTCCTGGTTCTAGATATTTATAGCCAAAGCGGTCAACTATAAGTTCTTAGAATTTTTTCGCCAGGAATTATTTATACAGGGGGTTTGATTGTATTATCTTTTATAGTCAATAAATGCCTTAGCTGACTAAAAGTAACGCTTTGGGTTCTAGATATTTACAGACAAAAGCCGTCAACCGTCAATACTTAGAATGGGTTGGATCTGGTTCTAATCTAGAGTGTCAGAGGTGTTGCAAACAATTTGAACTCCCCAGACGTGGCTTTAAGCGTGTTTTCTAGTTAAAGAGCTCGATATTAAGATTGGGTTACCGCCGGTGTTACTCAGCAAATAGCCCACTCTTAGTACAGCTTGCTAGTCGATTAATTTTTAAAAGGATTTCGGTGACAGGAATTGACAGGTATTTCAATTATTTGTGTTTATAAATTGTAAAAAAAGGTGTACTTTGAAATATTGAAATACAATAAGTTCAATTTGTACAGAAAATTGCTTTAAGAGCGCTGGTCAGGATTTTATATTTTCTCGAATAAAGAGAAATCTTAAGAGAAATTAAGGAATGCTGGTGTAGTAATACTGCAGAGCAATGCTTACAGAAAAGTATTCTGCAGGCGAAGTGAAGAATTATAGGAAAAGGAAAAGGCCACGTATTTCATTCCCTCCCCAAGGGAAGGCGCGCTGCTCGAACTTTCCGATCTCCTTCAGCCACAATCATGGATTCCCAGCATACATACATATATTACGTATATATGCATGGTGGGATTAAGGATGGGTGTGGTCAGGATAGGATCGGATGGAACGAAATTAGGGTTCTAAGGGGGAAAATAGTACCCCAGCATTCGCCTAAGTAACCGCACATAGTGTGCATATACGCAGTGACCATGCCGCTACATGTGTATGAGGAAAACCACCTGAAAAGCTTCATACAAGGTAGACCGTAACGGGAATCGGACCCATTACCTCCCAAATGCTAAGCAGGTCGTGTCTCCACTACACGCTACCAGCTTGGTGAAGAATTATAATAAAAATTTCTCTTTTATACTTTGTAGAGAAGTGGGATTTTGGCAAATTTGACGCTATGTCTTTTGCACATATAGGGAAGGGGGCTGGTGTGTACGCAAACGTGACGTTTGTTAAAACATCTGGAATCTGGAATTGAATAAATTGTTGTATAAATTATTATCGGGGATAATATAACTAGTGTTATGATTATCATCTATGATAGCTTGAGTTAAAACCGATGAAAACTGAACGAGTGCGAAGCACGAGTTCAATTTTCTAAAGGTTTTAACGAGTGGTATGATCGATTATTAATCATAACACGTGTTATATTTGGTACGAGAATATAATGAATGTTAACAGAAAATATAATTTTTTAAAGTCTACAATTTCAAACGATTTGTCACAGTAAACTATAAAAGGTATATTCAAAACACTAAATCTTCCCCACACTGTATATATATTTTGAAAATTTAATGCAACATAACAAAAAGGTGACTAGTTTCGACATACAGTGTCATCTTCAGACCTTAAAAGATATCCAGTAATTATATCAGATTTAAACAACCTAGTTATGTGTTGAAATACATAACGAGGAAAAGAGGAGAAGATTCTCCTTAATCAGATTATTCTAACAAATGGCAGTTTCAATAATGTTACCATAAAAGTTGACAAACAAAGTGAGTCCTAGAAGAGGAAGTCATGTGACTTTAATAAAAATTAAAATCTAAATATGCCTATTACAGTATAAACGATAATCTTATAAGTAGATGAAAGTAAAATTGTAAAAGTTGAAAACTTTCAAGATTAAATTAACAACCTAATTACAACCTAAACAGAAATTTTAGATATCGAAAACAATTATGAAAAAAGAGCACTTTTAGAAATGATGTATATAAAAATTAATAGTAATAATGCATGTAGTAGTAAAATAGATTTGGATAATTTTTCAACAATTTGTAACCCCTTTTTCTAAAATTTTTAGTAGGTTTCTTTCTAATTATTGTCAGACACTGTTGAAGTTAACAAACGTTAACGATACTTTTGTAAAGATTAATAAAAACAAGTTGACAATGCTCTTCTAGCATTGGCGGACCGACAAAATTGCATTGTCAAAATATATTTAATATTCTTGTTTAGCGTTCAAAACTACATTGGAAAAACATAAAAAAAGACAGAGGCACGCTGTGTTCTCAAGCGGTCACTCATACAAGTACTGACCGTGACCGAGGTTGCCTAATTTCGGTGATCCGAAAATTATATATCTAATCTAAACACACCTAAGTTTGACTTCAGTTTTGTCTTGAACCCTTAACTCGATTTTGATTAGTTTTTTTCAATTGTAGCTTGATTATTTAAGAACACGTTAGACCTATTTCTGATTTTAAACAATTGGTCCAAACGTCATATACAGAGCTAAACAGAAAGTAATGTTTTTTTGTTAATGTTTGAGAAATTCCGTAGAGTGAACCAATGAAAATTGATAAATTTGACTATGTCAGATTAAAGATTGATCTTTTCTGAGCATTTTCATTTTGTTATTTACTCTGATATCACAGTTATTAAGGGTGCTACAGGGTATTATTGAAATTAGTGACACCTTTTATTGGTTGCTAGGAGGTTTGTTTTGTTTATACCTTTAAATACCGTCAGACCAAGAGTACGGGATTGGCGTGCATGTTCCCCAGATATTAATCTGGTCGAATATGTCTGGGACATGTTAGGTAGGCGATTAAGATCCAGAAATCCCGCAGTTCCAAATCTTGAGACAATCTTCATCAAGAGTTGCTTGATAATGGCATCATGAGCATGGGAAGATGGATGACTGTAGTCATAACTGCACGTGGAGGTCATGCACGTTACAAGAATTTTTGTTATAGTTGGCGTCTTGAATCATTATCGTTAGTTTTTTATTGTTATTGCTTTCCTGTGGCCCGTCGGACTTTAACCACGCTCCAATTTATGCTCTAAAGTACAAATAAAAGTTGATCCAATCATAGTGGTCCTTGTAACGTAATCAAAAATTAAGGGAATTCCTTCGACCCCCTAAGCAACACATATAAAGTGTGCCAATGCACCAATTTCAACAAAACCCTGTATCACCCTTAATAACTGCGATATGAGTGAATAAAAAAATGAAAATGTTCAGAAAAGGTAAATCTTTAATCTGACATTATCAAATGATATCAAATTTCATTCGTTCACCCTACAGTGTGTCTGAAAGAATAACAAAAAAACGTTAGTTGCTTTTCAGTTCTGATTATGACATTACAACCAACTGTTTCAAATCAGCTATACATCAAACGTGCTCTTAAAGAATCAATACAACCTAAAAAAAATTATGAAAATCAAGTTACGGGTTGGAGAAAATTGAAGTCAAACCTAATGTAAATATTGCCAGTTCACATAATTTTGCCGGTGTGCGTACATTAATAATTTATATACTTTGACCACCGATTGGTCCACGTCACCGATGAGATACAAAGTTCGTACAAAAGGTGAAACTATTATTTTGTGATATTCTTTTAGAATTTGAACGCACACACACCCACATATCCAACCATTCACACAACCACACATTCACACCTCCACACATTAATACAACCATACATCCACACATACAATCATACACACATCCACACACACACACATCCGCACATCCGCACATCCGCACAACCACACATCCACAAATCCACCCATCCACACATACACACATAAACACATCCACACATCCACACATCCACATCCACACATACACACACCCACACATCCACACATCCACACATACACTTATCCACACATCCACACATCCACACATCCACTCATCCACACATCCACACATCCGCACTTCCACACATACACACATGCACACATGCACACATTCACATATCCACACTTACGCACATATACAAATCCACACATCCACACATCCACCCATCCACGCAGCCACGCAACCACACATGGACACATTAACACATCCGCACATCCGCACAACCACACATTCGCACATCCACAAGTCCATCCATCCACACATCCAGATATCCACACACCCACACATCCATAAATCGACGAATCAGCACATATAAACATCCACACATATACACTTCCACACACCCACACACCCACACATTAACACATCCACACATTCACACTTCCACATATACGGACAGCCACATATTCGCACATCCACACATCTACATATCCACGCATCCACACACACGTACATCCACACATCCACGCAGCCACATATCCCCACATGCACACATTAAACCATCCACATATCCACACATCCATACACCAGCACATACACACACACACACATCTGCACATCCACACGTCCACACATTCAAACATCCAGACCTCCACACATCCACAAATCCAGGAATCAGCACATTTATACATCCATACATCCACACATCCACAAATTCAAACATCCACACATGAACACATCACCATATCCACACACACACACATCCACAAAACCACACATACACACATACACACATACACACATCCACACAACCACACATCCACACACTGATACATCCACAAATCCACACATCCACAAATCCACACATCCACACATCCACACATCCACACATCCACACATCTACACATTCACAAATTCACACCTTAGCATCCACATATCCATACGTCCACACATCTACACATTCATACGTCCGCGCATTCAAGTACCGACAAATCCACACATTCACACATTCACACATCCACACATCTAAACGTCCACACATCCACATATCCACATATCTACACACCCACTCATCCACTCAACCGCACACCCACACATCCATACACCGGCACATCCACACATACACACATCCACAAATCCAGACATACACACATCCACACATCCACCCATTAAACATCTACACAACCACACATCCACAGATCCACCTATCCACACATACACACATACACACAAACGCACATACACAAATACCCACATTCATACATCAACACATCCACACATCCTCACATCCACACACCCACTCATCCACACTTTTACACATCCACACATCCACAAATCCGCACGCCCTCCCATCCACATAGCCACGTATCCACGCATCCTTACATCCACACATCCAGGCATCCACAAATACACAAAACGACACATATACAGATCCACACATACACACATACACACATCCGCACATCTGCACACAAACACATCCGCACTTCCACACGTCCACACATCCACACATAGACATCCACAGATCCAGACATCCACTAATAAAGACATTTACACATCCACACATCCACCCATTCACACATACACGCATCCACATATCCACACACCAACACATCCACACATCCACACATCCATACGTCCACACATACACATATCCACATATCTACACTCCCACTCATCCACTCATACGCAGACCCACATATCCATACATCGGCACATCCTCACATCCACACATCCATACATACACACATCCTCATATCCTCATATCCACATATCCACATATCTACACGTCCACGCATCCACACATCCACACATTGACACACCCACAAATCCACACATTCACAAGTCCACACATCCACATAGCCACGCATACACGTATTCACACATACACGCATCCACATATCCACACACCAACACATCCACACATCCATACGTCCACACATACACATATCCACATATCTACACACCCACTCATCCACTCATCCGCAGACCCACATATCCATACATCGGCACATCCACAAATCCACACATCCACAAATTCACACATACACACATCTTTATATCCACATATCCACATATGCACACATCCACACATTGACACATCCACAAATCCACAAATCCGCACATTCACAAGTCTACACATCCACATAGCCACGCATCCACGCATTCACACATACACGCATCCACATATCCACACATCCACGCATCCAAGAATCCACACATCCACACATTGACACATTCACACATACACATACAGAAAGCCAAATGTCCACACATCCTCACATCCACACATTCACACGTCCACACATCAACACATCTACAGATTTACATATCCACACATCCCTACATCCACACATCCACACATACACACATCCACACATCCTCACATCCACACATGCCCACATCCACACAGTCAAACATACACACATCGACACAGCCACACATCCACCCATTCTCACACACAAGCATCCACAAGCCAACACATACACACATACACATCCATACGGCAACACACACACACACACATCCACATATCTACACACCCACTCATCCACACACCCACATATCCATACTACGGTACATCCACTCATCCACACAACCACGCTTCCACATATCAACACACCAACACATCCACACATCCAAACATCCACGAATAAAGACATATACACATCCACACATACACACATCCACACGTACACACATCCACACATTAACTCATCCACACATCCATACATTCACACAACCACACATCCACACAGCCACGTATACACACATACACGCATCTACATATCCACACACCCACACATCTACACATTCACACATCCAAACATACACAATTCTACACACCACACAAACTCACATCCACACATCCACACATACCCACATCCACACATTCAAACATCCACACATCGACACGGCCACACATACACACATCAACATATCCACACATTCACACATTCACGCATCCTCACATCCAGACATCCACACATCCACGCATCCAAGCATCCACACATTAACACATTCACACATACACATATACAGACAGCCAAATCTCCACACATCCTCACGTTCCACACATTCACACGTCCGCACATCCACACATTTACGTATCCACACATCCATACATCCACACATCCACACATACACACATCCACACTTCCTCACATCCACACATCTACACATCCAGACATCCCCACATCCACACATTCATACATCCACATATCGACAAATCCACACGTCCACCCATTCACATATACACGCATCCACATATGCACACACCAACACATCCACACATCTATTCGTCCACACATGCACATATCCACATATCTACACACCCACTCATCCACTCATCCGTACACCCACATACCCATACATCGGCTCATCCACACACCCACACATCCAGACATCTAAAATTCACATATCCACACAACCACAAATGCACACATCCCCCATCCTCACATCCACAAATCCACACATACACATCCACATCCACATATCCACATATCCACACATCCACACGTCCACACATCCACACGTCCACAAATCCACATATCCACATAGCCACACATCCAAGCATACACACATACACGCATCCACTTATCCACACACACACATCTACACATCCACACATACAAATCTACACATCCATACAACCCCACATCCATACATCCACACACCCACACATCCCCCATCCACACATTCAAACATCCACACATTGACACAGCCACACATCCACACAACATATCCACACATTCACACATTCACGCATCCTCACATCCACACATCCACGCATCCAAGCATCCACACATCCACACATTCACACATACACATATACAGACAGACAAATGTCCACACATCCTCACATCTACACATTCACACGTCCACACATCCACACATTTACATATACACACATCCACACATCCCCGCATCCACACATTCAAACATCCACACATCGACACAGCCACACATCTACCCAACCACACATACACGCATCCACATATCCACACACCAACACATCCACACATCCACACATCCACACAACCATACGTCCACTCATACACATATCCATATATCTGTACACCCACTCATCTACTCATCCGCACACCCACATATCCATACATCGGCACATCCACACATTCACAAATCCACATATCCACATATCCACACATCCACACATACACAAATTTACATTTCCACAAAACCACTAGTCCACACATCCACACATCCAAACATCCACACATCCACACATCCGCACATCCACACATCCACACATAATCACATCCACACATAATCACATCCACATATCCTCATATCCACACATTCACACATTGACACATTCACACATCCACTAATCCGGCCATCCACAAATCCACGTATCCACATCCACACATACACACATCCACACATTGACACATTTACACACGCACATATGGAGCCACACTTCCACACATCCACACATTTACATATACACACATACACATATCCATACGCCCACACATCCACACATCCCCTCATCCACACATTCAAACATCCCCACATCAACACAGTCACACATCCTCAAATCCACCCATTCACTCAAGCACGCATCCACATATCCACACACCGATACATCAATACACCCACTCATCTACTCATCCACACATCCACACATCCACACATCCACACATCCACATATCCACATATCCATACATCCACACATCCACAAATTTACATTTCTACAAAACCACTAATCCAAACATCCACACATCCACACATAATCACATCCACACATAATCACATCCACATATCCTCATATCCACACATCCACACATTCACACATTGACACATTCACAAATCCACTAATCCGGACATCCACAAATCCACACATTCACATATCCACATCCACACATACACACATCCACACATTGACACATTTGCCTCGCAGCCACGCATCCACGCATCCACACATGCACACATTAACACATCCACACATCCACGTAGCCACGCATACACATCCTACCATCCACACACCCACACATCCACGCACCCAAGCATTCACGCATCCACACAACCACACATACACACATCCACACGTCCACACGTCCACACATCCACACATCCACACATCCACACATCCCCACATTGACACATTCACACATCCACACATCTACACATTGACACATCCACAAATCGACATTTCCACACATCCTCAAGTCCACAATCCACACATATACACATCCACACATTTACACATCCACACATACACATTTCCGCGCATCCACCCATCCAGGCACCAACACATCCTCACGTCCAAGCCTCCACACATCCACACATTTACACATCTACACATTCATACGTGCACACATCTACACATCCATACATCCACACATCCACACATTTACACGTTAACACATACACACATACACATATAAAGACAGCCACACACCCTCACATCCACACATCCACACATCCACACATCCACACATCCACACATTCTCAACTCCACAGCTCCACACATCCATACGTCCACACATCCGCACATCTGCAAATCTACATATCCACATATCCACACATCCACACATCCACACATACACATGTCTGCGCATCCACGCACCCACACATCCTCACTTCCAAGCCTCCATACATCCACACATTTACACATCAACACATTCATACGTCCACACAACCACATATCCACATATCTACACACCCACTCATCCACTCATCCGCACACCCACACATCCACACATCGCCACATCCACACATCCACAGATCCACACATCCACACATCCATACATCTACATATCCACACATCCACATATATACGCATCCACGCATACACACATCCACGTATCCACATGTCCACACACTCACACATCTACTCATCCAGACTTCCACACATCCACACGTCCACAAATCCACCCATCCACACAACCACACATCCACACATTAACACATCCACACATCCACAAGTCCGCACATCCACACATTTATATATCCACACATCCAAATGTTAAGCTGCTTGTTATAATAAATTCATTTCACAAAGAAACAAACTGTAATAGTTAAAGAAAAAAATGCTACCCTTTATAGACTTTAAGCAGTCAAAATCACTAAATTTAAATATATTTACAAGGTGGTATACTCCTTGCATTGAGAACTAAACAAAATAGGTACTTAAAAGCGTTTGCAAAAGCCTCTACAAAAGGATGAACATGCAGAAGTACATTGGTAATTTGAACGTTTGTTATAGAAGCTTAAAAGTATTCTTCAATAACCCCAATAGGAAACTTAGGCATACAATAAGTAAGGCAACATTTCTATCTTAGGACTGGTTACTCGGTATTAATTCACTATTCATTATCTTGATAATGTCATTAATTTAGGTGTACAATCAAATTTAAATCTGCTAGTGGGTACAATTCAGTAAGCATAAAATCATAATTACTCCAGGCGAAGCATAAAAGTACATACAAGACAATATGTAATGAAAAGAATTTAAATATACATATTACATAAGGCTATACCAAACCAGAAAGCAATTGGCTATCATAGGGTCAACCTGTGCCTGTTTTGTTGAGGTTTCCTGACTGGATTCTCTGTCGGTTATCTCAAGTGAATCTTCCGAGATAGCATTACCGATGTTCCCCGTAATAAACTTGTGTCCCCTAGGTGCAAATATAAGTAAAGGAAATCGTAAACCTAAACGTAACGATCTATAAAATTAGTATAACTAAAAGGTAAGAAATTACTCCTGAAACAAACCTGTTTGAATACAGATTGTTGAAAGCTATTAATCAGATTTCAATTCCATCAATTGTACGATATTTCCAATTATTTAAAAGCAGGAAATATAATGTCGGTGAGCTACAGCCTTTTATAATTAAAACGAGAGAATCAAAAGTCTCAGAAACGATAGCTAAAAATGAAAAAGCATGTTACCTCGTGGTAGGAGGTTATGTGATGCCCACCTAGTTGAGCAGGTAAAAATGATGAATTCCCAATAAACCGGGGTGTGAATAATTTAAATTCACAACATAATCAATCCCCTAATAGATGGGATGCTTTATAAATTAACGGATATGTAATTCATTTTCTGACATGCCGTTTATGCAAAAATCACCCGCCTAACCTGCCTACTTGCGGCCAATTTCCGAACTAATCCTATAGAAGTTAAAACTGTAGAAAACTATTGATGTAAAAAAATTGTAGCTCAATGATGGTTAGCGAAAATACATTAATTGATTGACGGTAACAGAATCTAATGATGATATAGTGAATGTGGACACTAAGTTTTAAGGTTTGCAACAAAAAAATAAGTAACCGGTTTCGGACCGTAACACCACACATCCACCCTTTCACACATGCACGCATCCACATACCCACACAACCACACATTCACACATCCACACATACACACCCACTCATCTACACATTCACACATTCGCACATTCGCACATCCACGCATCCACATATCCACACATCCACACATCCACACATCTACACATCCACATATTCACACATCCACGCATCAACACCTTCGCATACCCACGAATACACGCATCACGCATACACGCATCCACTCACCCACATATCAACACATCCACGCACCCACACATCCACACATCCACATATCCACCCATATAAATATCCACACATTAACACGTTAACACGTTTACACATTCACACATACACATATACAGACAGCCACACATCCTCACATCCACACATCAACACGTCCTCACATTCACACATCCACACATTTACATACCCACACATCCACATATCCACACATACAAACATCAACACACCCGCACATACACACATCCACACATCCACCCATTCACACATACACGCATCCACATATCCAAACACCCACACATCCATACATCCACACATCCATATATCCACGCATCCACGCATACACACACCCACACATCCACATATCCACACAATCACATGTCCGCGCATATATGCACGCACACATCCTCATTTCCACACTTCCACAATCCACACATTTACACATCCAGACACCCACACATCCGCAAATCCACTCATACACACATCCACACATCCACATATCCACATATCTACACACCCACTCATCCGCACACTCACACATCCATACATCAGCACATCCACACATCTACACATCCAGACGTCCACACATTCACATATCCACACAACCACACATCCACCCATCCACGTATCCACACATCCACACGTCCACACATTCACACATCCACATATACACACATCCACACATCCACATCCACAAATTCATACATCCATCATCCAAACATCCACACATCCAAACATCTACACATTCACACATCCACGCATCCACACATCACACATCCACACATCCACACATCCACACATCCACATATACACACATCCACACATCCACACATCCACATATACACACATCCACACATCCACACATCCACAAATTCATACATCCACACATCCAAACATCCACACATCCAAACATCTACACATCCACATATGCACGCATACACACACCCACACATCCACACATTCACACATCCACGCATCCACACATCCACACATCCTCACATCCACACTTACAAACATCAACACATCTACACATACACACATCCACACATCCACATATCCACACATCCACGCATTCACAAATCCACGAATCAGCACATTTACACATCCACATATCCACACATCCATACATCCACATATGCACGCATCCACGCTTACACACACCCACACATCCACACATTCACACATCGACACATCCACACATCCACACATCCGCACGATAACATGTCCGCCCATCCATGTATCCACATATCCTCCCTTAAGCACCTCCTCAATCCACACGTTTACACATCCACACACCCACACATCCACAAATCTACTCTTCCACACATACACACATCCACATATCCACACATCCACGCATTCACAAATCCACGAATCAGCACATCTACACATCCACATATCCACACATCCATACATCCACATATGCACGCATCCACGCTTACACACACCCACACATCCACACATCGACACATCCACACATCCACACATCCGCACGATAACATGTCCGCTCATCCATGTATCCACATATCCTCCCTTAAGCACCTCCTCAATCCACACGTTTACACATCCACACACCCACACATCCACAAATCTACTCTTCCACACATCCACACATCCACATATCCACATGCCTACACACCCACTTATCCACTCATCCGCACGCTCACACATCCATACGTCGGCACATCCACACATCCACATATCTAGACGTCCACACATTCACATATCCACACACACAACCACACATCCACACATCCATACATCCAAACATCCACACATCCACACATCCACCCATCCACATATCCACACATCCACACATTCACGCATACACATCCACACATCCACATATCCTCACATCCACACATCCACGCATCCACACATCCACGCATCCACACATCCACATATTCGCATACCCACGAATACACGCATCCACGCACCCACTCATCAACACATCCACGCACCCAAACATCCACATATCCACACACCCACACAGGCGTGACGTGGTAGCTTCAGTGGGAGTTTTTTGAATACGGTTGTTAATATATACCTAACCCTCGTTTATATGGCTTTATGTATAAACCTTTTCCTAATGCAGCGGCTTTCATTGCTTGGGTGTGTCGTTTGGTTTCTTCTAACGTTTTTGTCGCAGCTTTTACGTCAGTTACCGCTTTTGCGACTGCCGCAGCACCCCCACCTAGAGACCCTAACGCTGCTAATGCTGCAAAGAGGGGAATAAGAGCTATGAATCCCCCACGTTTTGGTATTGATAATATTCTGCTCTTGGGTGACATAATGTTTTTGTGTTTTAGAGCGCTCAAGGCTTGTTGTATTGTCGATTTTAAAGATGATCGAGGTTTACCACCAGGC